>JAODAL010046657.1:0-30701 GCA_025379985.1 Phyllomedusa bahiana
CAAATGTGCAAAACAAGAAAAGTTCATATAAAAATAAAAATGTGCAAAATTTCAAACATTTTATCAAAAATAAATGGAAAAAAATTACTACTAAAATGTATTAAAAAAATAGAAATGTGCAAAGAAATAATTAAATTTAATAAGCAAAATAAAACTGCAAAAAAATAAAAGAAAATTCATTTAAGAATAAAAATGATAAAAAAATCTAAAAATGTCTAAAAAAAAGATTGAAATAATTATAAAATAATTACACAAACATCAGGCAGAACAACATATAATGTTTAGCCCCATAAAATACAGTGACTCCCCCTCCGGGCGGCCCCACCGCGCTCGCTTGTTGATGTGTGTTTGCTGTCTGTATGGCGGTTGGACTGAGCCGCGCTCTCACCCTGAGATTCTAATCTTACAGCCATATGAGACCACAACCAACAACCACATCCAGAAATTTCTAAAAATTATGCAGCTGAAATTTTTAGGAAGATGCACCGACCCTCCGTGCCGCCATGTTGTTGTACATATTGCTTCATCCGCTTTCTGAGCGCGCTCCATTAGCGACATGTGAGGGGTCCTGTTGTCATTTTTGCAAAAATATCCAGGATTATATCCACGGAGAAGGAAGCCGTGACGCGGTGGCGGCGGATCCGGGGTTTTTTAACGCCGGGAAACAAACTCAGGATTGGTAGAGAAAAGGGTGTTTTGGGGTTTGGCCATGTAAAATTAGGGAATGGTCACAATCATTTTTTAAGGCACAATATAAAAGGGACCCGTCAACAGAGCAATGGCCTAACTTTTTTCGCTAAAAAAGGGAAAAAACAGAAAATTTTTGAAAAAAATTTTTAAAAAAAAATTGTAGTTTAGTGGGAAAAATTTTTTTATAGCAGAGAGACGAATAGTTGGGGGTAGTAACCCCGGCACCACTCTTCGTCTACAAATAACTTATAGGTACACTGTAGTAGTAATAACTTTGCTGCTGCATATAGGACATTTAGATGATGCAAGAGTCATTACAATTTGCTTTGGGGGGAAGGCCTAGGGAAAAACCGGGCTTTGCCCGGTGGGCCCGCTGGGGCCCGGGCCGCAGGGTGTGGGAGGCCCGCCAAAGGGGGGGGTTTTTTTTTTTCCCGCCCCCCCCCCCGGGGGGGCTGGGTTCGGTGCAGCCGGGGCCACAAGGGTCGAAATCTGCGACTGGAACCGTGGCAGGGGGCCGCGGCCCCCCCTCGCTGCAGGCTGTTTGGGCCCGGGTCACGACCCAGCCAAAGCGCCTCACGGGCCGCCGGCACCGGGGTGCAGGTACAGGGGGGGGTGAAAATCGGGGATCTACTGACCCCGTTGTTCTTTTCCCAGGACCCCGCGGGGCAGGGGGCCCCTTTAGGGGAAATCGACCCCGCTCCGGGGCCTTTACTAGGAAGCCAGCGGGGGCTCTATCCCCTGCCTTTAGGCCCCGGGCTACCTATACCCTGGCGCCTATACCCTTCCCTTATACGCCTTCCTTACCCGCTGCCTAACCCCCCCCTATTACTGCCCTGGCTACCATCCCCTGGTGCCTTATTCCCAATTACTGTCCTGGCTACCTTCCCCTGGTTTGCCTTACCCCCCTATATACTGCCCCTGGCTCCTTTCCCCGGCTGCCTATACCCTTTCCCTATTACCCCCTGGCCCCTATTACCGGGTCCCTATCCCCGCCGTATATTCCCGGCCCCCTATATCCTGGCTGCCTTACCCCCCCCTATATAATCCCCGGTGCTATACCTTCCCCTGGCTGCCTATACACTCCCCCTGGCTGCCTATACACCCCCCTGGTGCCTATCACTGCCCTGGTGCCTATATACCCCGGGTACCTCCCCCCCCTATCCTATATACTGTTTGGGCTCCCCATTACTGCCCGGCACTATACCCTGCCGGGCTCCATATACTGCCCGGGTCCTAAAAATCCCCGGGCCCACCTATACCCTGCCCGGGTCCCTAACCCTCCCCTGGCTCCCTATACACTCCCCCTGGTGCCTATACATCCCCCGGGGGTGCCTATACCCTGCCGGGCCCCATACATGCGGGTGCCTATCCCCGCCCGGGGCTCCCCTATACACTCCCCGGGGTCCCTATACACTGCCGTGGCTACTATTACTCCCCTGGTACCTATAACCCTGCCCTGGCTAACTATACCCTCCTGACTACTATATCCTGCCCTGGCTGCCTAACATGCCCTGGCTCCCTATCCCCTGCCCGCCTATTAGCCGTGGCTCCCTATACCCTCCCCCAGTGCCTATTACTCCCTTTTGGCTACCTATATACTCCCCTGGCTACCTATCCCCTCCCCCCCCCCCCCCTGGCTCCCCTATATACTGCCGTGGCTCCTATACCTCCCCTAGTGCCTTATACTCCCTTTTGGCGCCTATATACTGCCCTGGCTACCTATACCCTCCCCTGGTCCTTACCCTCCCCCGGGCTCCCTTAATCCCTGGTACCTATACACTGCCCGGGCGCCTAAATACTGTCCCTGCCGCAGTGCCCGGCCCTGGCTCCCTTTAAAAATTGCCCCCTTCCCTAAAAAGGGTCCTCCTGCCCTTTACCCCCCCCTGCTTATTATCTGGCCCTGCCTGCCATATGGGCCCCCTGTCTCCCTATAAGGGGCCCTGTCTGCCGTGTACTGTCCCTCCTCCCTGATTGTCCCTGCCCCCAAAAGGGGGGTCTACCTTTTAATCCCATTTTATCTGACTTTTTTTTAATTTTAATTTTTTCGGGTTGACATACGCTGTTTGGGGAAATTGAAAGGAAAGTGCGGAAGAGAGAGGGTCTAAGATGTATTTGGGGAAAATTTTCTACAGGGACGAGTATTTACCGGAGAAAAGACATTGCATGGTTCCCGGGACAGAGAAGAAAGGGAAGGAACGATTCAGGGGGACTCAGGGGGGGTTTTGGGCCCGAAAAAGAAAAAAGGGGAAAGACCAACTTCCCCTCATGATGAGTCTCCTGTGATCCCTGCTGTAGGGGTAATTTTTCTTCTGTGTTGAGTCATGCTTTGTTCAGTGATGGGACGACTACTGGGGTGGGGGTTGGTGGGGTTGTAGTTTCTGGTGCTTATGTAGTGTCAGTGTGGGCTTGTCCCGATTGTAAAGTGCACACTACTCTGACGAGGGTTTCTCTGCACCACTGTTTCTTTTGCTTGTGTGTAGGGGGCTCTCACGGAGCGGTTTTGGGGCATTTTTTGATCGTTTTTTTTGTGCAGAAATGTTCAGCGTTAATCTTGCCTTTCTGCACAAAAAGCACCCAAAAACTAAAAAAAAAAAAGCATCAAAAACGTCCCTGTGAAAGCAGCTTTTTGTGTAGTTTATTTTTTAAAATGGGGAGGTGCGGAACAAGGGACATTTTTTTTGAATATTGTTTGGCTGCTGGGGGGTCTGTGCCAGGGCTGATTTTTTTCCAGTCCCGGCCCCCCCCCCGGTAGTAGCAGTAACTTTGCTAACCTGCAGCTGCATACAGGACATCCAACTGATGCAAGAGTCATTACAAATTACTTTTATGTACACCATAGTAGCAGTAACTTTGGTTACCTGCAGCTGCATACAGGACATCTAGCTGATGCAACAGCCATTAAAAAATGTTTTTGGTAACTTAGTGTCAGGGGTTTTTTCGCAACGCATCAGGATTTCGGCAACACCTCTGTTAGGTCGTAGACCTGCTCTTTTGGTGAAGACTCTGTGCTTCGGATTGAAGGGGAAATCCCTTACATTCTTAGAGACAACTTTGACCCCCCTTAGGAAAGACAGAAGTTCATGCTGGGTCACAAACCATGAGTGCAAAACCATGACCCAGGGGGAGCAGGGAGAAATCCTGTATTTTAGTGAGGTCACATGACCCAGGGGCAGCGGGGAGGAAACCTGTATTTTAGCTGCAGGTCACAGGGCCCCGGGCACATGAGAAATCCCGTATTCAGCTGTAGGTCACATGACCCAAAGGGGGGCGGGAGAAATCCTGTATTACTGTAGGTACAGACCCAGGGGGGCAGGGGGGAAATCCCGTATTCGTGCAGGGCACATGACCCCCGGGGCGCATGAGGAATCCTGTATTCAGCTCAGGTCACAGGGCCCCCGAGGCAGAGTGAGAAATCCTGTATTCAGCTGTAGGTACATGACCCCGGGGCCGGGAGAAAAACCCGTATTCAGCTGTAGGTCCAGACCCAGGGGCGCAGTGGAAACCTGTTAGCGCAGGTACAGACCCGCCAAATAAAAATCCTTATTTAGGCAGGTCACTGAGCCAGGGGGGGGCAGTGAGAAAACCTGTATTCAGCTAGGTCACAGACCCAGGGGCGCAGGGGAAATCCTGTTTCCCGCTGCAGGCACATGACCCCCGAAACTGAGAAATTTTCCCGTATTCAGCTAGGTCACATGACCCCGGGGCAGAGGAGAAATCCTGTATTAGCTGCAGGGCACTGACCCAGGGGGGCGTGAGAAAAACCCGTATTCAGCTGCCAGGTCAAGACCCAGGGGCGCAGGGTGAAAACCTGTATTCAGCTGCAGGGCAAAATGGGCCCGGGGCAGAGTGAGGGAAACCTGTTTCCTGCAGGGCCAGGGCCCAGAGGCAGCAGGAGAAATCGTATTCAGTGTAGGTCACATGGACCCAGGGGCAGCAGGGGAAAAACCTGTATGCTGTAGGGCACAGACCCAGGGGCGCAGGGGGAAATCCTGTATTCGCTGAGGTCACTGACCCGGGGCAGCAGTGAGGAAAAATTTTATTAGTGCAGGGCAAGGGCCCAGGGCGCAGTGAAAATCCGTATTCATGTAGGGCACATACCCAGGGGCAGCAGGAGAAAAACCTGTTTTCAGTGTAGGTCACAGACCCCCGGGGGACCGGAGAAATCCGTATTCAGCTGCAGGTCACATGACCCCAGCAGCGTGAGAAACCTGTATTAAATGCAGGTACATGACCCGGGGCAGCAGGAGAAATTGTATTCCGGGGGGTCACTGACCCAGGGGCGCGGGGAAAATCCTGTTTCAGCTGCATCACATGACCCGCAGCAGTTAAAATCCTGTATTCAGCTGCAGGCACATGACCCAGGGGCGCAGGGAGAAATCCTGTATTTTAGCTGCAGGTCACATGACCAGGGGTAGCAGTGAGAAATCCTGTATTCAGCTGTAGGTTACATGACCCAGGGGCAGCAGTGAGAAATCCTGTATTCAGCTGCAGGTCACATGAGCCAGGGGCAGCAGTGAGAAATCCTATATTCAGCTGCAGGTCACATGACCCAGGGGCAGCAGTGAGAAATCCTGTATTCAGCTGCAGGTCACATGACCCAGGGGCAGCAGTGAGAAATCCTGTATTCAGCTGCAGGTCACATGACCCAGGGGCAGCAGTGAGAAATCCTGTATTCAGCTGCAGGTCACATAATACAGGAGCAGCAGTGTGAAATCCTGTATTCAGCTGCAGGTCACATGATCCAGTGGCAGCAGTGAGAAATCCTGTATTCAGCTGCAGGTCACATGAGACAGGGGCAGCAGTGAGAAATCCTGTATTCAGCTGCAGGTCACATGACCCAGGGCAGCAGTGAGAAATCCTGTATTCAGCTGCAGGTCACATAATACAGGAGCAGCAGTGTGAAATCCTGTATTCAGCTGCAGGTCACATGACCCAGGGGCATCAGTGAGAAATCCTGTATTCAGCTGCAGAGCACATGACCCAGTGGCAGCAGTGAGAAATCCTGTATTCAGCTGCAGGTCACACAACCCAGTGGCAGCAGTGAGAAATCCTGTATTCAGCTGCAGGTCACATGATCCAGGGGCAGCAGTGAGAAATCCTGTATTCAGCTGCAGGTCACATGACCCAGTGGCAGCAGTGAGAAATCCTGTATTCAGCAGCAGGTCACATGACCCTGGGGCAGCAGTGATGAATCCTGTATTCAGCTGCAGGTCACATCCACCAGTGGCAGTGGTGAGAAATCCTGTATTCAGCTGCAAGTCACATGACCCAGGGGCAGCAGGGAGAAATCCTGTATTCAGCTGCAGGTCACAGTGGGCGTTTGGGGTCGATATCATGTTGGATACTGCCATGCGGCCCAGAAGGGAGGGGGTCATGCTCTGCTTCAGGTTGTCACAGGACATGTTGGCATTCATGGTTCTCTCAATGAACTGTAGCGGCAGCTCAGTGTCAGGGTGTTGGCGCTGCAGCTCAGTGTCAGGGTGTTGGCCTCCCCCGCGCTGCAGCTCAGTGTCAGGATGTCGGCCCCCACGCTGCAGGTCAGTGTCAGGGTGTTGGCCCCCGAGCTGCAGCTCAGAGTCAGGGTGTTGGCCCCGCGCTGCAGCTCAGTGTCAGGGTGTTGGCCCCGCGCTGTAGCTCAGTGTCAGGGTGTCGGCCCCCGCGCTGCAGCTCAGTGTGAGGGTGTTGGCCCCCGCGCTGCAGTTCAGTGTCAGGGTATTGGCCCCCGTGCTGCAGCTCAGTGTCAGGGTGTCGGCCCCCGCGCTGCAGCTCAGTGTCAGGGTGTCGGCCCCGCGCTGCAGCTCACTGTCAGGGTGTTGGCCCCGCGCTGCAGCTCAGTGTCAGGGTGTTGGTTCCCCGCGCTGCAGCTCAGTGTCAGGGTGTTGGTCCCCGCACTGCAGCTCAGTGTCAGGGTGTTGGCCCCCGAGCTGCAGCTCAGTGTCAGGGTGTTGGCCCCCGCGCTGCAGCTCCGTGTCAGGGTTTTGGAGCTGCAGCTCCATTTTGAGGGTGTTGGCCCCACGCTGCAGCTCAGTGTCAGGGTGTTGGGGCCCCCCCGCTGCAGCTCAGTGTCAGGGTGTTGGCGCTGCAGCTCATGTCAGGGTGTTGGTCCCCCGCGCTGCGCTCAGTGTCAGGGTGGTGGCCCCCGCGCTGCTGCTCAGTGTCAGGGTGTTGGCCCCCCCGCTGCAGCTCAGTGTCAGGGTGTTGGCCCCCGCGCTGCAGCTCAGTGTCAGGGTGTTGGTCCCCGCGCTGCAGCTCAGTGTCAGGGTGTAGGCCACCGAGCTGCAGCTCAGTGTCAGGTTGTTGGCGCTGCAGCTCAGTTGCAGGGTGTTGGCACCCGCGCTGCAGCTCAGTGCAGGGGTAGGCCCCCGCACTGCAGCTCAGTCAGGGTGTTGGCTGCAGCTCAAATGTCAGGGTGTTGGCCCCGCGTTGCAGCTCAGTGTCAAGGTGTTGGGCCCCGCCTGCAGCTCAGTGTCAGGGTGGTAGCCCCCGCCGCTTCAGCTCAGTGTCAGGGTGTTGGCCCCCGCGCTGCAGCTCAGTGTCAGGGTGTTGGCGCTGCAGCTCAGTGTCAGGGTGTTGGCTTCCCCCGCGCTGCAGCTCAGTGTCAGGTGGTTGGCCCCCGCGCTGCAGCTCAGTGTCAGGGTGTTGGCCTCCGCGCTGCAGCTCAGTGCCAGGGTGTTGGCCCCCGCGCTGCAGTTCAGTGTCAGAGTGTTGGCCACCGCGCTGCAGCCCAGTGTCAGGGTGTTGGCCCCCGCGCTGCAGCTCAGTGTCAGGGTGTTGGCCCCCAGCTGCAGCTCTGTGTCAGGGTGTTGGCCCCCGCGCTGCAGCTCATTGTCAGGGGGTCAGCATCTTCTAGCCTCGACCATCTTTATGCAGAACAATCATTCTTTATGTCAGATCCTCGAGACAGGTCTTTGCCATGAGGAACCATGTTCAATTTCCACTGACCAGTATGAGAGAGAGTGAGAGCGATCACACCAAATGTAACACCCCTGCTCCGCATTCACACCTGAGACCTTGTAACACTAATGAGTCACATGACACCATGGAGGGAAAATGGCAAATTGGGCACAATTTGTCAATTTTCACTTAGGTTTTGTTAGTTAGGTTTAACTTTTGTTGTCACTTTGGGGTGTCTTCACTTTTGCGGTCACTTAGGGGTGTGCTCACTTTTGCGGTCACTTAGGGGTGTACTCACTTTTGCGGTCACTTAGGGGTGTACTCACTTTTTTGCCAGAGGTTAGACATTGATACCTGTGTTGATTTATTTTGAGGGAACCAAATTTACACCGTGATACAAGCTGTGCACTGAGTACTTTACATCATATCAAAGGGTCATATATTTAGGGCGACGTATGATCGGGCTTTCCGCCTGTATTTTGGCGTATACTGCGCCTCCCGGCCCGAATGCCCCTGTCGGACGCAGGGATGCGGGGTTAGGCGCAGCATTCGCCACTTTCCGCTGCGCCCCGCATGAAGGGGCGGGCAGTGGGCGCGGGGTAGGCGTTCCTGGGCGGGACGCGGCGTGCTCGAAAATCCCGAGGCATGTACGATGGCGGCTCGCCAATGCGCGGCACAATGCAGCGCTCGGCAGCTCCAACAGGCAGACCTGATTTATTTTGGTCTAAATGCTCCGGCGGCGGCGAAGTGAAGCAAGAACGGAACATGTGAGGAAACAGATAGAAGATCGCGACAGAAGTCTCGGCGCTCCGCTCCGTGCGGCAGGAGTATGATTCCGAAAAAATCGCCTTTATAAAGGCGGAAAACATTCTCAGAAAAGAGCTCAAACCTCAAAAATAAAAAATATTAAAAAATCACTTTCCAAAAATCTAGAACGCCGCAATATCAGGAATTAGGATATTGGGAAAATTTCCGGAAATACAGTAATTCAAATTCTGAAAGCTATTCTCATTGGTCGGCGAAACTGGCCAATCAAATAGGAGCGACAGTGAACCATTAAAAACCTATGGGGAAGGATTGACCAAATCAGAATCAAAGGCGGGACAGTTCAAAATACAGTAAAAATGCAGATAGATGATTGGTTGAGTAGCGGTGGCTTGTCTATCCAGCCAATCAGAGCGCGAGCTATTCCCCCCATTGTATCTATGGAGAATGGGCCCACGAAATCTCGCGCCGGCCGTGCGGCATGGAGTATAAAAAAAAAATCATTTTTTTTAAATGAAAAAACATTATCGAAAAAGAGCAGAACCCTCTTTCAATAAAGCATTTTAAATCCCAAAACAACGCGTTTGTCGCCCGAGCCGGCGCTACTAGGGAATTGAAATAGAAAAATTTTCCCGGGGGAAATACAGAAATTCAAATTTTTTTTAAGCTCTTCTCTTTGGGTCGCAAAAAACCACCAATCAAAATTTGGGCGACAAAGACTCTTTATTCATAAAAAAAAAATTGACCAATCGTATTCAAAGGGGGAATTTCAAAATACATAAAAAGCAAAAGGCTGTTGGTTGAGCTAGGGGGGGCTGTCCAGCTTCCAATCAGGCGCAGCTATTTTTTCTAAAATTCTAGGGGAAAAAAAATTCTGAGCACGCTCTGTTTGTGATTGGCTAAGAAAAAGAGGCCCCGTTATTTGGACCAATGGGGGGCGGCGACGCCCCTTTGGGGGTTTTTTCTAATGCAATTAAAATAAAACTGTAAGGGGCCGAAATCAAATTATAAACACAGAAGTTGCCCCCATGTGTTTAAAATGAATAAAATAGGGGGGTAAAAAAAAAAAAAAAAATTACATCAAAAAAAATCATGTTTTTTTCTTTATTTCGTTAGCCAAAGGATCAATAGTATGGTCAACGAAAAAAAAAAATAAACATGATTTTTTTGATTAATTTTTTTTTTTTTGTTCCCCCCATATTATTTTCATTTTATATACACATGGGGGACAATTTCTTAGCCCTTATATTTGATTTCGGCCTGACAGTTTTATTTAGATTGCATTAAAAAACCATAGGAGGCGCTCGCTCTCCCTTTGGGCCAAATAACGGGCCTTTTTTAAATTTAGCCAATCACAAACAGAGCGCCTCAGAATTTCTTTTCCCCTAGAACTTATTAGAAATAGCTGCGCTCTGATTGGCTGGGATAACCAAGCCCCGCCCTTTCAACCAATCACTCGTTTCTGCCTTTTTCTGAAATTTGAACTGTCCCCCCTTTGGGAAATATGATTGGTCAATATTTCTCCATAGGTTATAAGGGGTCCCTGTCGCCCCTATTTGATTGGTCAATTCTCCTCCATAGGTTAAAAGGGGACATGTCGCTCCATTCTGATTGGGGCTTAGGACCAATGAAAAGTTTAAAACAATTTAAATTTTAATGTTTTTCCCCCGGCGTTTCCTCTATTGCAATTCCCATGTACCCCGGTCTGGGCGACAAAGTTTTGTTGGGGTTTTTAATGCTTTTTTTTTATACAATTGTTCTGTCTTTTTCTGAAAAAATTTTTACATTAAAAAAAATTTTTTTTCATTAATACTTCATGGGCGCACGGCGCGACGCCAAGATTTCGTCCCCCCCACTCTCCATAGAATAAAAGGGAAAGTAGCTCGCGCTCTGATTGGGTGGGGTAGGCAAGTCCCGCTAGCTCAGCAATCAGCCCTTTTTTGTCTTTTTTTCTGGTTTTTAATTATCCCGCCCTGGATTTGATTGGTCTAAAATTCCCCAAGGTTTTAATGGTTCCTTTCTCCTATTCTGATTGCCGGTTTTTTGCCCCCATGAGAATAGGGTTTTAGAATTTGAATTACGATTTCCCGGCAAATTTTTAATATCATAATTTTTGATATTGCGCCGTTCTAGAGTTTTTTTGGGAATTTTTTTTTTTTTTTTTTTATGTTATTTTGTACATTCAGCTCTTTTCTGAAACTGTTTTTTCCCCCTTTATAAAGGGGTTTTTTCGGGAAAACTTCCCCCCTGCGCACGGAGCGGAGCGCCGGGATTTCTGGCGATCTTCGATCTGCTTCCCGCATTTCCGATCCTGCTTCACTTCGCCGCCGCCGGGGCATTTTAACCCAAAAAAAACCCGGTCTGCCTTTCGGAGCTGCCCGGGGCTGCCTGGCCTGCTTTGCCTCGCCATGTACAGCCTGGGGTTTTTTGAGCGCGCCCCCTCCCCCCCCGGAACCCTACAGCGCGCCCACAACCCCCCCCACTGCCCGCCCCTATTGCGGGGCACTGAAAGTGGCGAACACTGCGCCCAACACTGAATCCCCCCCGCCGAACACGGATTCGGGCTGAGGCGCATATACCCCAAAAAAAGGCGAAAAGCCCCAAACTACATTCCCCTTAGCTTTTCCTTCCAAGACTTTCTATTGGGTCACTCAGTGATCGGGGGGCCCGGGCCATTGGTCCGCTTTATGTTCCATTTTAATACAATAGAGGTTTCCCGTGTGTTTGGATCTGATTGTGTTTTGGGTCTCCCCCCGATGTCCCCCAGAGCTGTCTCCTGAGCCCCCCCACGATGCTCCCCAAGGCCGCGCTGCAGCCTCCACCATCTGTTCCCATGTTGTCTGCCGGGGCCCCCAGCATGATGTTCCCCCCCGAGCTGTCTGCTGCAGGCCCCCACCGGGTGTTCCCCCCTTCCGTTGCTGCAGCCCCCAGCTGAATTTTCCCCCCGCCGGTGCGCAGCCCCCCACCATTTTTCCGCAGTGTCGTCTGCTGCAGCCCCCCCCATGATGTTCCCCAGAGCCATCTGCTGCAGCCCCCACCATGATGTTCCCCCAGAGCTGTCTGCTGCAGCCCCCACCATGATGTTCCCCCACTGCCGTCTGCTGCAGCCTCCAGCATGATGTTTCCCCAGTGTCATGTGCTGCAGCCTCCACCATGATGTTCCCTGAGGGTCTTCTGCTGCAGCCCCCAATATGTTGTTCCCTGAGGGCCTTCTGCTGCAGCACCCACCATGATGTTCCCCCAGAGCCTTCTGTTGCAGCCTCCACCATAATGTTCCCCCAGAGCCTTCTGCTGCAGCCTCCACCATGATGTTCCCCCAGCGCCGTCTGCTGCAGCCCCCACCATGATGTTCCCCCAGAGCCGTCTGCTGCAGCCTCCACCGTGGTGTTCCCCCAGTGCCGTCTGCTGCAGCCCCCAGCATGATATTCCCCCACTACCGGCTGCTGCAGCCCCCCCCATGAGGTTTCCGTAGTGACGTCTGCTGCAGCCCCCACCATGATGTTCCCCCAGTGTCGTCTGCTGCAGCCTCCACCATGATGTTCCCCCAGAGCCGTCTGCTGCAGCCTCCACCACGATGCTCCCCAAGTGCCGTCTGCTGTAGCCCCCACCATGATGTTCTCCCAGGGCCATCTGCTCCAGCCTCCACCATGATGTTCTCCCAGAGCCGTCTGCTGCAGCCCCACCAATATGGTCCCTGAGGGTCTTCTGCTGCAGCCTCCACCATGATGTTCCCTGAGGGTCTTCTGCTGCAGCCCCCAAACATGATGTTCCCTGAGGGTCTTCTGCTGCAGCCCCCACCATGATGTTCCCCCAGAGCCGTCTGCTGCAGCCTCCACCATGATGTTCCCCCAGAGCCGTCTGCTGCAGCCCCCACCATGATGTTCCCCCAGAGCCGTCTGCTGCAGCCCCCACCATGATGTTCCCCCAGAGCCGTCTGCTGCAGCCCCCACCATGATGTTCCCCCACTGCCGTCTGCTGCAGCCTCCAGCATGATGTTTCCCCAGTGTCATGTGCTGCAGCCTCCACCATGATGTTCCCTGAGGGTCTTCTGCTGCAGCCCCCAAACATGATGTTTCCCTGAGGTCTTCTGCTGCAGCCCCCACCATGATGTTCCCCCATAGCCTTCTGTTGCGCTCCACCATGATGTTACCCCAGCGCCTTCTGCTGCAGCCTCCACCATGATGTTCCCCCAGAGCCGTCTGCTGCAGCCCCCACCATGATGTTCCCCCAGAGCCGTCTGCTGCAGCCCCCACCATGATGTTCCCCCAGAGCCGTCTGCTGCAGCCCCCACCATGATGTTCCCCCACTGCCGTCTGCTGCAGCCTCCAGCATGATGTTCCCGCAGGGTCATCTGCTGCAGCCCCCACCATGATGTTCCCCCAGAGCCGTCTGCTGCAGCCCCCACCATGATGTTCCCTCAGTGCCATATGCCGCAGCCCCCACCATGAGATTCCCACCTGCATACACGGTGTGTATCATGGTATCCAAAGAGTTCAGTGTTGGTCTCATGTGATGGGACTACATTCTCATAGGATTTCACAAACTTATCTAAATGTTTTTGAGCAAACTTTGAATGCGTTTGAACCTGCTTTATGTTTAGTAATGGAGACTTGCATGAAGAGCATGCATACAGGCCATGGAGGGGAATCATGCATGTAGGCCATGGAGGGTGGGTGTGCATGCAGGCCATGGAGGGGGAGTGTGCATACAGGCTTTGGAAGGTGAGCATGCATACAATCCATGGAGGATGAGGGCATTACTTATTATTGTAACTGCTTATTCCAGGTCTTTCGGTAGCTTTCCACACATATCCTTGGCTCTTGGACGACTCTTCTGATAATTCTTTTCACTCCTTTGTCTGAAGTCTTGCAGGGGAGCACCTGGTCGTGGCCAGAGGCTCACTGGGCCTTCAGTAGTTCTGTAAATTCTTCTATAATCAATGCCATCAGTATGTTTTGCAACAATAAGGTTGTGAAGGTCTTGAAGCAGCTCCCTGGTTTTGTCCATCATGAGATGTCTCTTGTGTGGAACCTTAGTAATGAGACACCTTCTTATAGGCCATAAGTTGAACCTGATATCATTTGTCAGTTAGTGGCAGGATTGCTCTGTAATTACTGATAGATTTTAGCTGGCGTCAGGACTATCCTTGGCTTCTTGTACTTCTCTTTCTTCATGTGTTCAATACTTTTTCACGGTGTCATTTCTCATTATTACACATAACTTATTTTGTGAACATTTATGGTTTGACTTCTTGGATTGGACGCGTTGTTGTCGACATCTGGTGAGAATTTAATGTCAATAGCACCTTTAGAAATAGATCTACTTAGAAAATTTGTCATGTGCTTAATACCTATTTCACCCACTATATATGATGTATATATAGAAATAGATATATAAAATGTAAAAAGTGTAGAACTAAGACGGGATTGAGAGATATCGCACAAGATAATTAGTCAATGTCGTCACAGAGCGGTCGCTTTTCTCCTTGAGCATGCCTAGTAAAAATTCTAGTTTTTTTAAGGTTTTCCCAAGTTCGAGATGAGGATTTAGCGTCACATGAGATTTTATGAAAATAAAAAAAATACACAAATCTCTGAATCCTGCCAGGACGACATGAATGATAACAGGTAAGTATGAGGAAACATTCAGGGAATGGTTAACACGGGAGATCTGCGAGACTTTTCACCAATGTCCTCCTCAGACGTCGACAGCCCTCTCGTTATCTCAAAATTCAGCTCAATAAGGAGGCTCCAGCCTGGTCTTGGACATTTTCTGCTGTCTGACAAGGTTTCTGTAAAGTGTTTGGGCCAGGAATGACTCTGTGGTTTGGTTTGGGCTTGCAATAACCCTATCGTCTGAATTGGGCTGACTATGACCCTTTCGTCTGGTTTGGGTCATCAATGACTCTCTGATCAGGATTGGGCGAGCAATGACCCTTTCGTCTGGTTTGGGTCATCAATGACTCTCTGATCAGGATTGGGCTGGCAATGACCCTTTCGTCTGGTTTGGGTCATCAATGACTCTCTGATCAGGATTGGGCTAGCAATGACAATTTTTCTGGTTTGGGCCAGGAATTACACTCTGATCTGTTTTGGGCTGCAAATGACCCTCTGGTTTAGTTTGGGCTGGCAATTACATTCTGGTCTGGTTTGGGTTGGCAATGACTCTGGTCTGGTTTGAGCTGGCAATGACCCTTTGATATGGTCTTGGCCTGCAGTGACATTCTGAACTGGTCTGGGCCTGCAATGACCCTCTGATCTGGATTTGGCAGGCATCAACCCTCGGGTCTGGTTTGGGCTGGCAATGACCCTCTGGTCTGGATTGGGATAGCAGTGACCATCTGGTCTGTTTTGGGCTGGCAATGACACTCTGGTCTGGTTTGGGCCAGAAATGACCCTCTGGTCTGGATTTGGCTGGCAACGACCCTCTGGTCTGGGTTGGGCTGGCAATGACACTCTGGTCTGATTTGAGCTGGCAATGACCATCTGGTCTGGATTGGGCTAGCAGTGACCCTCTGGTCTGGTTTGGGCTGGCATTGACTCTCTGGTCTGGTTTGAGCTGGCAATGACCATCTGGTCTGGTTTGGGCTAGCAGTGACCCTCTGGTCTGGTTTGGGCTGGCATTGACTCTCTGGTCTGGTTTGAGCTGGCAATGACCATTTGGTCTGGTTTGGGCTAGCAGTGACCCTCTGGTCTGGTTTGTATTGACAATGTCCCATTGGTCTGGTTTGGGCCAGGAATGACTTTCTAGTCTTGCTTTGTCTGGCTATGACCCTCTGGTCTGCTTTAGGCCACAATATCCCTCTGACCTGGTTTGGGCCAGCAATGACTCTCTGGTCAGGGAAAGAAATGTCCATCTGGTCTGGTTTGAGCTGGCAATGACCATCTGGTCTGGTTTGGGCTAGCAGTGACCCTCTGGTCTGTTTTGGGCTAGCAGTGACCTTCTGGTCTGTTTTGGGCTAGCAGTGACCCTCTGGTCTGTTTTGGGCTAGCAGTGACCCTCTGGTCTAGTTTGTATTGGCAACGTCCCAATGGTCTGGATTGGGCCATGAATTACGTTCTAGTCTTGCTTTGGCTGGCTATGACCCTGTGGTCTGATTTGGGCCACAATGACCCTCTGGCCAGGGAAAGAAATGTCCCTCTGGTCTGGTTTGGGCTGGCAATGACTCTCTGGACTGTTTTTTGCTGGCAGTGACTCTCTGGTCTGGATTGAGCTGACAACGTCCCTCTGGTTTAGTCTGGGCTGGCAATGACATTTTGTTCTGATTTGAGCCAGGAATGAACCTATGGTCTGGTTTGGGCCCAACAATGACTCTCTGGTCTGTCTTGAGCAAGCATTGACCCTCTGGTCTGGTATGGGTTTCTGATCTGGTTTTGGCCAGCAATGACCCTCAGGTCTGGTTTGATCTGGCAACGACCATCTGGACCATTTGGTGTGGACCTAAAATGACCCTCTGGTCTGGTTTGGGCCAGAAATGACGCTTTGATCTGGTTTTGGCCTGCAATGACCTTCTGGCCTGGATTGGGCCTACAATGACCCTCTGGTCTGGTGTGAGTCTTTAGCCTGGTTTGGGCCAGCAATGACCCTCTGGTCTGATTTGGGCCAGGAATTACTCTGTGATCTAGTTTGGACCGGCAATTACTCTCTGATCTGGTTTGGACCTACAAAGACCCTCTGGTCTGGATTGGGCAGGCAATGACCAGCTGATTTGGTTTGGGATTGCAATGACCCTCTGGTCTGGTTTGAGCCACGTATGACCCACTGATCTAGCTTAGGCCTGCAATGACCCGGTGGTCTGGTTTGGGCCCCACAAAGATCCTCTCATCTAGTTTAGGCCGGCAATAGACGCTTGGTCTGACTTGGGCCATCAATGACCTTTTAGTCTGATTTGAGCCAGGAATGACCCTCTGGTCTGGTTTGGGACTCTCAATAACGCACTTATATAGTTTGGTCTGGCAATAACTTATGTCTTGGGCAAGCATTAACCCTCTGGTCTGGTGTGGGTCTCTGATCTGGTTTGAGCCAGCAGTGACCCTCTGGCCTGGTTTGGACCAGCAATAATCCTCTGGTCTGGACCTGCAATGAAACGCTGATCTGGTTTGGGTCAGCAATGAACATCTGATCAGTTTTTGGTTGTGAATGACCCTCTGGTCTGGATTGGGCCAGCAATGACCCTCTGATCTGGTTTGGGCCGCAATGACCCTGTGATCTAGTTTAGACCAGCGATAACCTGGTCATGGGGTACGTCTACTAGGACCCGATACGATCCTAGGACAAGCGTGACCCTCGTATTCTTTATTCATTCATAGACCCGCACCCTGGTCTAGTGCCACAGAGCATGTAAGAGCCAAACCCCCAGATCCAACAGCGACGCTCTTCCACCACACTCATTCATAAAACGGTGGCTACATGTAAAAAAAAGTTTCACAATTTCAAAAAAGTTTCTCACGTTGGGTTATTCTAATAATTTTTACTTTTTTTTTGGGGTTTTTTTTTTAATTTATGTTTTGAGAGCCTTTTGGGAGCATTTTTTAGATAACTTTTTACTGACTTCCCCTGTAGCTGATAAATGAGCCCCAGTTACAGGAGTACCCCTGCCTCAACACTGACCAGAGAGCTGATCTGTATCTGATAAGACCCAGCAGCTCCTGCAGTTACAGGGAGGATACGGCCCCCGACACTGACTGCAGAGCTGATCTGTATCTGATAAGACCCAGCAGCTCCTGCAGTTACTGAGCCCTGGTGAACACATCGACCAGAGCGATCTGTATGTGATAAACCCCAGCAGCTCCTGCAGTTACGGGGAGGATACGGCCCCCGCACTGACTGGAGCTAAACTTATCAAAAACCCCCAGAGTCCTCATTACGGAGGATACACCCCCGGCACTGATGCGAGTGACTGTATCTGAAAGACCCAGCAGTCCTGAGGTCCCAGGGGATCAGGGTACTGCAAGCTTTCAAAATTTTATAAACCCAGCATTTCCAGGTTACTGAAACCCCCGGGACACGACTGCAAAGTGATCTGTTCTGATAAACCCACGCTCCTGCAGTTAAGAGATACAGCCCCCGGACTCTGCAGAGCGATCTTACTGATAAACCCAGCAGCTCCTGCTTTTACGGGAGAACAGCCCCCGGCACGCTGCAACTGATCTGATCTATAAACCCACAGCTCCGCAGTACGGGGAGGATACGGCCCCCGGCCTGACTGCAGACGATCTTATCTGAAAGACCCACACTCCTGCTTTTACAGGGAGGATACGGCCCCCGGCACGACGCGAGTATTGTATTGATAAACCCCACTCCGCAGTTACAGGGGGATACCCCCCCGGGCACGACTCAGAGCTGACTGTATCTGATAAACCCAGCAGCTCCTGAGTTACGAGCCCCGGCCTGACTGAGAGCTGACTTATCGATAAGCCCCCAGCCTCCTGCAGACGGGGAAAAACAGCCCCCGCCACGCCCTCAAGCGATCTGATCTGATAAACCCACAGCTCCTCATTACGGGGGGATACAGCCCCCGGCACTGACTGCAAGCTGATCTGACTATAAACCCCACTCCTGCAGTTCGGGGGATACAGCCCCGCCCGACTCAAGTGATCGTATCGATAAGACCCAGAGCTCCTGTTTTACGATCCCCCGGGCATACTCAACGATCGTATCTGAAAACCCGAAACTCCTGCAGTTACGGAGGAAACGCCCCACAACAAGAGATGATCGTACTAAAGACCAGCAGCTCCTCATTTTCGGGGAGAATACGGCCCCCGCCACTACGCAGAGCTGATCTGTATCTGATAAGACCCAGCACTCCTCAGTTAAGGGGGATACAGCCCACACTGCTGCAGAGCTGATCTGATCGAAAAGACCCAGCAGCTCCGCATTAACTGGGAGGAAACAGCCCCGGCACTGACTGCAGAGTACGTATTATAAACCCAGCGCTCCTGATTTACGGGGGGGATACGCCCCCGCACTGACCAGAGTTGATCTGATCTGATAAGACCCAGCAGCTCCTGCATTTACGGGAGATACAGCCCCCCGGCACTGACGCAGAGTGATCTGTATCGATAAGACCCGCAGCCCCTTTTAGTTACTGATCCCCGGTGATCACTTTTGGCAGACTGTCTTATTTTATAAGACACAGCACTCCTGCAGTTTACCAAACCCACCCGATCACATGCCCACTAGGAAGCGGAACCAGGGGGGCTCATTGGGGCCGAATACAACAGGGCTTAACAATCTTCCCCCCTTTTCCCCTTGGAGGGGCCCGGCTGCACTTCAGAAGCTCCCACCCCTGCAGCTGCAAAGTTTGTGTACAGCAATGAACCCTGCAAAGATGATGCAGAGTAAGGGGACCACCGCCCAGACATTTATAGTTATCTGCATCACTATGGACCCCCACTGCTTTGGGCACCCCTGCTTGTAGCCGTCTTCGCCTTAACCCAAATTTAAAACCCCAAAAATGCCCAAATTTCCCCTTTGCGGGTGTCCCCCTAATGGGCCCCCCCCCCCCCCCGCCCCCCCGGGAAGTTGGCATTCTCCCCGCCGCCACAGGCAGCGGGGGACCTTGGCCCAAAAGTAGCGCTGGTGCTCGGCGCCGCCGGGGGCCCCCTACAGGCGGGGGAAGCGGCCGCAGCACACTCACCCCCCGGCGAGTTTACTGACTTGGTGGCCGCAGCCGCACATCAGCCACATACAGGAGGGGCAGAAAGGGATCGTTCCCCTCCTCCCTTCCCCTGTTGTACAGCGCCGGCCGGTGTGCAGGGAGGGGGATCGTTCCCCTCCCCCCTCTCCCCCCTTTGTACAGCGCCGGGCCCGGGGTGCAGGGGGGAAAGGGAGGAGGGATCGTTTCCCTCCCCCCCCCCCCTGTAAAAGTACCCGCCGGTGTGCAGGGAGGGCAGAAAGGGGTCGTCCCCCCTCCCCTTCTCCCCCGTTTAAAAACGCCGCCGGGGGGCGGGAGGAGGCAGGAGGGATCCCCCCCTCCCCCCGATGTACAGCCCCCCGGGGGTGCGGGAGGGGAGGGATCGTTTTCCCCCTCCCCTGTAGACAGGCCGACCCGGGGTGAGGGAGGAGGCAGGGGGGATCGCTCCCTCCTCCCCCGTAGACAGGCCGGCCCCTGTGCGGGGGGAGGCAGGAGGGGTCGTTCCCCTCCTCCCCCCTCCCCCTGTATTAAAGGCCCGCCGGTGTGCAGGAGGGGAGGAGGGATCTTCCCTCCTCCCTTCTCCCCTTATTACAGCGCCGGGCCGGTTTGCGGGGGAGGCAAAGGGGCGTTCCCCCCCTCCCCCTCCCCCGTAGTACAGGCCGGGCCCGGGTGCGGGGGGGGGCAAGGGGTCGTTCCCCCCCCTCCCCCCTTAAAGTCAGCGCCGGCCGGTGTGCGGAGGAGGCAGGGGATCGTTCCCCCCCCTCCCCCCCGTATGTACACCCGGCCGGGGTGCAGGGGGGAGGCAGAGGGACGTTTCCCCCCCTCCCCCTGTATTACACGCCGCCGTGTCAGGAGGAGGCGGAGGGGCGTCCCCCCCCCCTCCCCCCCTGATGTACAGCCCGCCGGGGTGCAGGGGGAGGGGAGGAGGGGCGTTCCCTCCCCCTTTCCCCCTGTAGACACCCCCGGTGTGCGGGGGAGGGGGGGCAAAAGGGGTCGTTCCCCCCCCTCCCTCCTTCCCCTGTAAAGTACAGCGCCGGCCGGTGTGCGGGGGGGAGGCGAATATTCCCCCCTCCCCCCCCCCCTGTATGTACGCGCCCGGGCCCGGGGGGAGGGAGGAGGCAGGAGGGGTCGTTTCCCTCCTCCCCCTGTTGACACGCCCCCGGTGTGCAGGGAGGGGGAGGAGGGATGCTCCCCCTCCCCTTTGTACAGCGCGGCCCGGGTGCAGGGAGGGGGCAGGAGGGATCGTTCCCCCTTCCCCCCCCTGTATTACAAGGGCCGGGGTGGCAGGGGGGAGCAGGGGGATCTTCCCCCCCCCCTCCCCCTTTTTGTACAGGCCGCGGGGGCGGAGGGGGCAGGAGGGACGTCCCTCCTCCCCCTCCCCCCGTATGTACACCCCGGCCGGTGTGCCGAAAAACCCCGGGGGGTGCCCCCCCCCCTGGAAACCCCGGGGAGACACTCGTCCCGGAAGCCCGGCCTTGGGGGGGAGGGAAAGGGCTTTTTTTTTTTTTTTTAAGTTTTAAGGGGGCCACCGGTCAAGGGGGGGGGGTCTTTCTGCAACAAGGGGCCATGGTCAAGGGGGGGTTTTCCCCCCTCGTGGGGCACCCGGGCCGGGGGGCACAGACAGGGGGGGTTTCCTCCCCGGGGGCACCCTGGTCAGAGGGGCATCCCCTTCTCCCCCCTCCCCTGTAAGGGGGCCCCGGGTTTAGGGGGCTAACCGCTATCCCCCCTCCTGGATTTTTCCCCCGTTTTCAGGAGGGGGGGTGGTTTTTAAGGGGCGGGCACCCCCAAAAGATGGGTTTTGGGCCAAGCAAATTTTTAAAAACGGCCGCCACGCTCGCCCTCCTACATCCCCTGCTTTTTTTGAATTTTCAAAAGTTGCCAACTATGCTTATACCACAGAGCTCCCATCATGCATTGGAAAGGGCCTCGCCCCTTTTTTTTTTTTTATTTTTTTTTTTTTTTTTTTTTTGGGCCCCCCCCAAGCATGTACATCCCCTCCCACCTTCTATTAACAAAAACAGAATAGCGCAGTCAGCTCTGCTCCCCCAAAAAAAGCCTCCATGAAAAATCATACAAACCCCCCCCGGGGAGCCTATGGGGGACAAAACGCTCCCTGCCCGGGGGGATAAAAGGGAAAAACCTCCCACAATGGTGGCTCAAAAACATTGGGGTCCAAAAAAAAGCCACATTAACCCCCCCTGACAGTCGGGCCCTAATATTGTGCCTCTTTAAAGTTGTTTCCCCCTCGCCTTCCATAAAATTTTTTGTTTTTTCCTTCAAATTTAAAATATAAGGCTTTTTTTTTTAAGGGGCAACATGGTTTTTAGTTTTCCCATTTACCGTACTATAGAAATAATAGGGAAACAGAAAAATAATTCAAGTGGGGGGCAAAAGCAGGGCGGGGGAGTCCGTTTCCCCATTTTGCAGGAGGGCCCAGTCCGTCAAAAATGGAAACCCCTCCACTCCCAAAATATAAAATAAGTTTTTCCATTAGTTCGATGCAAAGACAAAGGAAAATTTGGGGCCGGCCCGTGCTGCGCTCCCCAAAAAATTTACCCCCATCACAGAGGGGTTAAATTTTAAAACTGGAGAAGACAAAGCGTGCCCCAGGGGAAAAACCCGCCCCCAGGGCAAACAGATTTTTAGCTAAAATTTTTTTCCTGCTTTCAAAGAAAAAAGAAACAACCATTCATCAACACTAAAGGTGGCTGAGGCAATTCCCCTTTTTACCCCGACATTGGTTTTGAGATTTGGGCCCCGTGGGCACCGCTTTGCCCCCAAACCCAAGTTTTTGTAGAAAAGGCCCTTCTCAAACCTGGGAAAAAATTTAGATCAGACCTAGGCGTGTATCCCGGAACTGATGGAGACAAACTATTCCCCAGAACAATTCAGGACACCCCGTGTACCCAGGGTCTGCAACTGTATATTACCACCATACAGTGACCATATAGTGGTTTGGGACCCCTTTTAAAAACCAAAGGGGCCCCCCTCAGACGTATGTTTTCCTCAAACAGTGACCATATAGGGTTTGACACAAGTGTACACAAACTCTGCAGACTGAATATACCTTCATAAAGTGAATTTTATAGTGGGAACACCAATGACACAGGGTCTGCAACGTTTATTAACCCCCATACAGTGACCCTAAAGTGGTAGACCAAATGGGACACAGGGGCCCCGCAGACTTAATTACCTCCATACAGTACCCCTAAGTGGTAGAAACCAAATGAACCCCAGCTCTACAGCCGTATATTACCACCAAACATGGCCATATATGATAGGGACCCTGTCACAGGCTCTTTCAGACTGTAAAATTACCTCCATACATGACCATATAGTGGGGAGGTACCAATGTACACAGCCTACCGACTGTAAATTTCCTCCATACCCGTGACCATATAGGGGGGTAGACACCCCTGTACAAAGGCCTTTTAGACTGTATCTTACCCCCATACAGGGGACCAAAAGTGGAAAACCCCCAGTGTACACAGGCCCTGCAGAAATGATATTTCCCCCCTACATTACCATATAGTGGTAAATACCAGTTACCCCGGCTCTGCAACTGTTATAATTAACCCCCCAAACAGGAAACCCTATAGTGGTAGTACCATTTTAACACCCGGGTTTTGCCCAAATGTAAATTAAACCCCCATACAGTACCATAAATGGTATACATCATGTAAAACAGGGTCTTCCCGACTGTATATTTACCCCCCTAACGTGACCCAAAAGTGGAAAAACCAGTGTCCCCCGGGTCTGCAACTGTATATTAAAACCCCCCAAAATTTACCATATTTATTAGGGACCAGGTACACAGGCCTGCAGACTGGGATAATTTCCTCCCAAAAAAGTGACCAAATGTGGGAGTACCAATGTACACAGGCTCTGCAGACGTATATTAAACCCCCAACAGGGGACCCCTTAGTGGTAAAAAAACCCGTGTACAAAAGGGTCTGCCGACTGTATAATTTCCTCCAAAACACGACCATAAAATGGGAGACCCCCAGGTTACACAGGCTCTGCCGACTGTTTAAAAAAAAACCCCCCCCCCCATAAAAATGACCATATAGTTTGGGGGTAAGGGTACACAAGGGTCTGCAGACGGATAATTAAACCCCCTACAGTTTACCATGTTGTGGTAGTACCAGGTCCCCAGGCTCCCCAACTGTATAAAAAACCCCATACGTGACCATATGTGTAGAACCCCCAATGTAAAAAGGCTCTGCAGACGCAATATTTCCCCATACATGAATATATATGGGAAAACACCAGGCCAGGGGCCCGCAGACTGTTTTAAAAAAACCCCCAAAACAGTGAACCAAAATATTGGGAGCTAAACCCTGTACACAGCTCGCAGACCATATTTCCCCCAAAGAGTGACCAAATAGTGGGAACACCAGTGTACACAGTCTGCAACGTAAAATTAAACCCCCCTTAAATGTGTCCCCAAAAGTATTGATATAATCTATACAGGCCTAAAAGACTGGGATAAAAACCCCAACAGTGACCAAAAAGTATAACACAAAGTACACAGGCCTTTTACAGACTGTAAAATTACCTCCATACAGTGACCCAAAAAAAGGAGCCCCCAAAGTAAACAGGGGCCCACAAAACTCTATATTACCTCCATAAAAGTGCCCTATAGTGGGGAGGGGACAGTGTCAAGGGCCCACAGACGTTAAAAAATTAAACCCCCATACAAATGACCATATATGGTAACACCAAAGTACACAGGCCCTGCAGACTGTATATAACCCCCCATTTCAGTGACCATATGTGGTAGACCCCCATTTTAACCCCAGGCTCGCAAAAATGAAAATTACCTCCATACCGTGACCATAAAAGTGGGGGAGACCCCAGTGTACACAGGGTCTACAGACTGTAAAATTTCCTCCAAACATACCATAAAAGTGGGAGTACCAGTTCAAAAGGCCCCCTGCAAAAAAAGTCATTAAACCCCCAAAAAAGAAAACCCTATAGTGGGGAAAACAAACCCGAAAACCCCAGGGCCCCCAGGACCCCTATTTTTACCTCCATTCTTTACCATATAGTGGTAGGTAAAAAATGAAAACCCGTCCGCAGACTGTAAATTAAACCCCCATACAGTGACCCTATATGGTTTGAACACCATGTACAAAAGGGTCTGCAGACTGTATATTACCCCCATACGTGACCCATAATAGTGACACCAGTGGGAAACAGCTCGCCAAAATGTATATTAACCCCCCATACAGGACCAAAAAGTGGGAGGGCACCATTTTAAAACAGGTCGCAGACTGTATAAAACCCCATTACAGTGACCATATAGTGGGAGGTACCAGTGTTAAAACCCCCGGCTCCCGCAAACTGTATATTTTCCCCCCTCCCTAAACCCTATATGGTAGACACCCTATACACAGGCTCGCAACGTTTTTTACCCCCCTAAAAGTGACCCAAAAGTGGTAGACACCATGGGAAAACAGGCTATGCAGACTGTTATAACCTCCATACAAAGACCCTAAGTGGTAGCCCCCCCCCCCAGTGTAAAAAAGGGTCTGCAGACTGTATATTTCCCCAATACATTTACAAAATAGTGGTAGAAACCATGTACACCCGGCTCTGGGAGACTGTATAAAACCTCCATACAGTAACCTTTTAAAAGGGGGGACCCCCATGAAAACCCGCAAAAAAGACTGTAAAATTTACCTCCATCCCGTGCCCCTATAGTGGAAACACAAGGGACAACAGGGAAAAACAACTGAAAATTTTCCCCCCCTAAAAATCACCCTATAGTGGTAGACACCTGTGTAAAAACCGGCTCTGCAGACTGTAAAATTTTCCTCCATACTTTACCATATAGTGGGAGACACCAGTGTACACAGGCCCCTGCAGAATGTATAATTTCCTAAAATACAGTAACCAAATAGTGGGAGACACCATGTACCAGGGAAGGGCCCCGCAACTGTATATTACCTCCAAAAAAAGGACCAAAAGATGGGAAAACACCATTTTACACAGGGTCGCAGACGTTTTAACCTCCTCCCGTAACCAAATAAATTAGACAAAGAGGTACCCGGGTTTTTGCAAATGTATATTACCCCCCAAACAATAAACCCTATAGGGTAGACACCAGTGAAAACAGGGCCCGCAACTGTATATTAAACCCACAACAGTAACTAAATAGGGAAACACCATGAAACAGGGTCGCAGACTGTATATTCCCCCCATAAAAATACCATAAAATTTGGGAGACACCAGTTTTACACAGGCTCTGCAGACTGTATATTAAAAACCATACCGGACCCTATATGGTAGAAAACCGTGTAAAAAGGCCTGCAGACTGAAAATTTAAACCCCCCTACACTGACCATATAGTGGGGGACAAACCCGTTACACAGGCTCGCAGACTTTTTAAAAAATTTTCCCCATACACTGACCCAAAAAAGTGGTAGACACCAGTGTAACACAGGCTCGGGAGACTGGTTTTATTACCTCCATACCGTGACCCTATAGTGGTTTAAAACCAGTGTACACAAGCCGTAGAAGTTTAAGTGATTTTAAAATGCGGGTTTGATCTAGGAAATCCAAATAGAGAAAATGACTGAGTTCTTTCCCTTTTTGTTTTCTTTTGCACCAGTCCAGGGCCCCAAAATGAATTTTTTCCCGGGCCAAAAACTCATCCCTACAAAATTTCCCAAACATTTTAGAATTCAAATTTTTACAGCACTTACCCCCTGTCCACTTTTACAACCTCTACATGATTTATAGGTGGGGGAGTTAGGGGTATAGGGCAATTAGGGTGGTTATGGTGTGTAGGTGGAGGTGAGGGGACTATAAGGTAATAGGTGGAGGTGGGGGGGGGGTAGGTGGGAGTTGTATTTTGTTACATGATCGCAAGGGGGCGGGAGAGAAGTGCAACACCGCTTGCAATCTCCGAAGGGTGCCGAGGAATATCCCCCTGGAGCTTGTGCTGCGGCTGTGCTCTGTACCCCACAGAATCAAATTGTGCAGCTTGAATTCTGTACCCTGCACCCCTCGAATATCAGCCACCTTCATTTTCTTCAGGGGGGGGGTGCCAGGGATGGAGTTTAGTACTGTCATGGTTTATGTAACGTTTTAATTTTTATATAGATTTCCTCTTTGGACTATGTCGGACTCATTGGATTATGTTGGACCAGAGTTGGATTGATTTCTTTAATAAAATGGTAGAAAAGGGCTGAAGTCAATGTTTTTTTTAAAATTTTTTTTGTTGGAATTTTGTCCGTTTTTTTTTTTTTTTCTCCATTTAATTCCCCTGTTAGTAAGGGGGGACTGACAGATCCTCCATACTACCAAGCTCTTTCACCAGGGGGTTTTTTGTTACCCAGGGCTGTCACTATTACCCCAGTACCCAACTCCTGAGGATATTGGGGAAAAGCCGGGGAACCATCAAAGTGGGCCCCCCCAAAGTATGGTCCACTTTGGGGTGACTTGGGGTTGGTAGTTTTTTAAATTAAGGGGCCAATACCATGGACCTTCCCTTTCTGATAATATCAGGCTGCAGATGTTGGTTTTACTTTGACAGGTTATGGAAAATGGTGGTGACCCTATGTCATTTATTTTTTTCCAAAATCATTTATTTATTGAGAATCCAAAAATAGGCAACTCCTGTAATCATTATAGTGGATGCCCATGTTTAGATTCTCGATAAATACATTTTCAGAAAAAAAACAACCCACCCCACCCCCATTAACCCCGGCCGCTCCCTCTAAACCCTCCTACCCCCACTTTAACCCCTGCCTCTCCCTCTAAACCCTCGTACCCCACTATAACCACCCTCTCTCACTCTAAACCCCCCCAACTCCTTGGTACTCCCTATCTCAGTCTAATCCTCTTCACCCATTTTAACCCCCTTCCCCTACTGTAAACCCCTTTCCCCCACTTTAACATTCTACCCCCAATCTAACCCCCCTCTCACTTTAACCCCTCCTACCCCACTTTAACTCCCTCTCTCTCTAAACCCCCTTCCCCCACTCGCTTTAAACCCCCATCTCTCAGTCTAGCCCCCCCCCCCCCTCTCCCCGAGGACATATCCTCATCAGTCTTCTGCCGCCGGCCGAGCAGTTCCTGCACTGCTGGAAAGAGGGGTGGAGCTTCAGTTCTCCGCCCCCTCCCCAATAATGTACCGAGACACTGATCTGACCGCATCCGACCTTGGATGCCGTCAGAACGGAGCAATGATGGGTAAGCTGCTCTGTTCACCGCTGCAGATCTCAGCAGCCAATGCCACCAATGACGGGAGTGGCCACAGCTCCTCTCCAGACCCCCCCACCAATGACGGGAGTGGCCACAGCTCCTCTCCAGACCCTCCCCCCCCACCAATGACGGGAGTGACCACAGCTCCTCTCCAGACCCCCCCACCAATGACGGGAGTGGCCACAGCTCCTCTCCAGACCCCCCCACCAATACGGAATGGCCACCGCTCCTCTCCAGACCCCCGCACCAATGACGGGAGTGGCCACAGCTCCTCTCCATACCCCCACCAATGGGCGGAGGGCCACAGCTCCTCTCCAGACCCATCCCCCCCACCAATGTCTGGAGTGGCCACAGCTCCTCTCCAGACCCCCCCACCAATGACGGGAGTGGCCACAGCTCCTCTACAGACCCCCCCCACCACTGACGGGAGTGGCCACAGCTCCTCTCCAGACCCCCCGCACCAATGACCGGAGTGGCCACAGCTCCTCTCCAGACCCCCCCCCCACCAAATGACGGAGTGGCCAAAAGCTCCTCTCCAGACCCCCCCACCAATGATGGGGAGGCACAGCTCCTCTCCAGACCCCCCCACCATGACGGGTGGCCACAGCTCCTCTCCAACCCCCCACCCACAATGACGATTGGCCACAGCTCCTCTCCGGGACCCCCCCCACCAATGACGGGAGTGGCCACAGCTCCTCTCCAGACCCCCCCACCAATGATGGGAGGGGCCACAGCTCCTCTCCAGACCCCCCCCCCACCAATGACGGGGTGGCCACACTCCTCTCCAGACCCCCCCACCAATGAGGGAGGGGCCCACAGCTCCTCTCCAGACCCCCCCACCAATAAAGGAAGTGGCCACAGCTCCCTCTCCAGACCCCCCCCCCACCAATGACAGGCTTGGCCACAGCTCCCCTCCAGACCCCCCCACCAATGACTGGGATGGCCACAGCTCCTCTCCAGACACCCCCCCCACCAATGACGGAGTGCCACAGCTCCTCTCCAGACCCCCCACCATGACGGGAGTGGCCACAGCTCCTCTCCAGACCCACGCACCAATGACAGGAGTGGCCACAGCTCCTCTCCAGACCCTCCCCCCCACACCAAGGCCGGGAGTGGCCACAGTTTCCTCTCCAGACCCCCCCACCAATGACGGGATTTGGCCACAGCTCCTCTCCAGACCCCCCCCACCAATGAGGGAATGGCCACAGCTCCTCTCCGACCCCGCACCAATACAGGAGTGGGCCACAGCTCCTCTCAAGACCCCCCCCCTCCTCACCAAATGACGGGAGTGGCCACCGCTCCTCTCCAGACCCCCCCCACCAATGACGGGAGTGGCCACAGCTCCTCTCCAGACCCCCCCACCAATGACGGGAGTGGCCACAGCTCCTCTCCAGACCCCCCCCCACCAATGACGGAAGTGGCCACAGCTCCTCTCCAGACCCCCGCACCAATGATGGGAGGGGCCACAGCTCCTCTCCAGACCCTCCCACCAATGACGGAAGTGGCCACAGCTCCTCTCCAGACCCCCGCACCAATGACAGGAGTGGCCACAGCACCTCTCCAGACCCCCCCACCAATGACTGGAGTGGCCACAGCTCCTCTCCAGACCCCCCCCCCACCAATGACGGAGTGGCCACAGCTCCTCTCCAGACCCCCACACCAATGACGGGCGTGGCCACAGCTCCTCTCCAGACCCCCCCACCAATGACGGGAATGGCCATAGCTCCTCTCCAGACCCCCCCACCAATGAGGGAGGGGGCCACAGCTCCTCTCCAGACCCCCCCACCAATGACGGGAGTGGCCACAGCTCCTCTCCAGACCACCCCACCAATGACGGGAGTGGCCGCAGCTCCTCTCCAGACTCCCCCCCCCCCCAGTCGCTGCCGCTGCCCTTCTTGCAGGGTGAGGGTGCAATTGCAGCGACTGCTGGAAAAAAACAAACACTTGTATGTAATGACTGCATTCAGCTGACTGCGGGAGGTTCGCCACCTGTCCCGGCAGTGCCGGAGGGCTCCCCTATTTGCAGGAGTCTCCTGGACGATCCGGGAGGGGTGTCAAACATGGTTAAAAATCACTGATGAGTGTTGTGCCTCCCTATTAGCACAGCCACGAAAGGTGAGCAGTGTCCTTGTATCTTTGTGCCACAATATTGGACACACTTCACTATAAAAGCACCGCCTCTGTTTTCATGTATTTCTTTGATGTGTGAGAGACAGACATGTGAGACAGACAGACGAGTGAGACAGACAGACAGGCAGGTGAGACAGATGTGTGAGACAGACAGGCAGGTGAGACAGACAGGCAGGTGAGACAGACAGGCAGGTGAGACAGACGTCTGAGACAGACAGACATGTGAGACAGACAGACGAGTGAGACAGACAGACGTGCGAGACAGACAGACGTGCGAGACAGACAGACAGGCAAGGTGAACAGAACGGTGAGGGCAGACAGGCAGGGATTGAACAGACAGACCAGTGAGACAGACAGACGTGTGAGACAGACAGACAGGTGAGACAGACAGATGTGTGAGACAGACAGACGTGTGAGACAGACAGACAGGCAGGTGAGACAGACGTGTGAGACAGACAGGCAGGTGAGACAGACAGACAGGCAGGTGAGACAGACGTGTGAGACAGACAGGCAGGTGAGACAGACAGGCAGGCAGGTGAGACAGACGTGTGAGACAGACAGACATGTGAGACAGACAGACAGGCAGGTGAGACAGACGTGTGAGACAGACAGACATGTGAGACAGACAGACAGGCAGGTGAGACAGATGTGTGAGACAGACAGGCAGGTGAGACAGACAGGCAGGTGAGACAGACAGATGTGTGAGACAGACAGGCAGGTGAGACAGACAGGCAGGTGAGACAGACAGACGAGTGAGACAGACAGACAGACGTGTGAGACAGACAGATGTGAGACAGACAGACGTGCGAGACAGACAGACGAGCGGGACAGACAGACGAGCGGGACAGACAGACGAGCGAGACAGACAGACGAGCGGGACAGACAGACGAGCGGGACAGACAGACGAGCGGGACAGACAGACGAGCGGGACAGACAGATGAGCGAGACAGACAGATGAGTGAGACAGACAGACAGGCAGGTGAGACAGACAGACAGTCAGGTGAGACAGAGACGAGTGAGACAGACAGACGAGGAGGGGAGACAGACAGGGAGGTTAGACCAGACAGAATGTGAGACAGAGAGACGAGTGAGACAGATAGACGTGTGAGACAGACAGGCAGACATGTGAGACAGACAGACGAGTGAGACAGACAGGCAGACGAGTGAGACAGACAGCCCCGTGAGACAGACAGACAGGTGAGACAGACTGATGTGTGAGACAGACTGAAGAGTGAGACAGACAGACTTGTGAGACAGACAGATGAGTGAGACAGACAGATGAGTGAGACAGACAGACGTGTGAGACAGACAGACAGGCAGGTGAGACAGGCAGATGTGTGAGACAGACAGACAGGCAGGGAAAAGACAGACG
>JAODAL010046658.1:0-30699 GCA_025379985.1 Phyllomedusa bahiana
TAAAAAATGCTAGTCTCACGTTCAAGCTGTAGTGGAAGGTGAGATATGGAACCTGAAAGTCAAAACATTGTTACCCTTTTGCTTGGCACTGTATAATTATTATTAATAATCCATTGTCAGTATACTCTAAATCAAAGTTGTGTTCATTATGTTAATGATTTAAGCACCATTAGTGTGCACAGTATCTCTCCTCCAAAAGAAAGAAAACTGTCTCTCCAGTGCCACCTATTGGAAGCTACCTTGTAAATCAATATTCAACCCATGAAAGAGCTTTGAAACCTGACAAGAGGAATAAGTCATTCTGAAGACCTCTATCAGGGGGTACTGGTTTTTCTTGCAGAGATCCAACTGGTGTAGGAGTCTAACAGACAATGTTCCCTGGGAAACGAATGCAAAATAGCTCTCCTTCAGTTCTCTGGGTGGCTACTAACCCTAATCACTAAATGTTTAAAGGGTCTTTGATAGTTTAGACACTGACTTGCAGGGTAGCTACCTATAGGTGGCACTAAAGAGACAGCTTTCTTCTACCTGGAGGAGAGCTATTTTGGATATTTTTTGCCAAGGAATATTAGGAGTTTTAAAACTACCTACACCAGCTGGAACTCTACAAAGAGAACCAGTAGCATCAAGTTTACAACACATTTCAGAACCACAAGAGTCCTAGTTTTTTTGAGAATTAAAAACTGGCAAAAGATGGGCCCATGGGAGTGGGCATCACCATATATTACAACTGTTACTAGTTTTCAGCTTCTATAGTAGCTATTCTAAATTAAAAAATATACTTCCAGTGCCTAGTAATAAGATGCGATAGCAATTTCCTGTTAAGGCTATGAATATCTTGAGCGTATAACTGCCATAAGTAGGTGATGCTATGTTCCCTTCATATTGTATTGTTATATGACAGGATTTTGGGAAGTAAAGTACATATGACCCAGACAGTGTTTTACTTTTTGAAAACTATTTTTGACTTTTCCTGGTGCAGGGTGTCCAGAGAGACAGCTACTGGAACTCATGCACCATGCAAGCATTCCTCCTGGATGGTGGCACTATACTGTAGAACGTCCAAGTAAAATGTATTCATTGGATTCTGCTGTTGAAACTGCGTTGGATATGTATTTAAGGTAGTTTTTTTTTTTATTGATATGAGTAAGGGCATAACTTCTTTTGCCCGAAAAGTGTAAGCGTGAACGCCTATTTCCATGTCTCCAATTTTTGGTTGCCACACTTATTGCTGCCTTCTATATGAGTTTATGCTTTTAAAAACTATTTTTCAATACATTTTGGATATTTCATTGGATTGGTTTCCTTCGTGCTGGATATCTACTGCTTCCAGGGCCGGACTGGGAATAAAAATCAGCCCTGGCACTAAGCCCCCAGCAGCCCACATACAATATCCGCTTAAAAAATGCCCCTCGCATCTGTGTTCTCGCATCTCACCACTTTCTAAAATAAACTACACTATAAAGCTGCTTTCAACGGGAGTTTTTGGTGCATTTTGTGCAGAAAGGCAGAGCAGTTAATGCTGTACATTTCTGCACCAAAAAAAACACATCAAAAAATGCACCAAAACCGCTCCGAGTGAAAGCCCCCTACACACAAGAAAAAAAAAAAGAAAGTGGTGCAGAGAAGCCCCTCATCACAGAGTCAGGTGTGCACTCGCTTTACAGTCAGGGACAAGCCCACATGACACTACATAAGCACCAACATAACTACAACCCCACCAATCAATGCCAGTAGTCAGGTCACCATCACATGAATACAGCAATGATTCAACACAGAAGTAAAATGACCCTGACAGCAGGACTCACAGGAGACGTCATCTCTGATGGAAGTTGTTCTCTTCTTTTTTCTTCTCCTTCTGGCCCAAACCTCCATGATGCCTTCCCTTGTTGTTCCCTTCCATTTCTATCACCGTCCAGTATAGCTTGCAGTGTCCTCTTCTAGTGGTCACTACTCGTCCCTGTAGAATTTACAACAAATACATCTTAGACTCCTCTCTTTACCAGCACTTTCCTATCAATTCCCCAAACAGCGTATGTTAGAACTAAAAATTAGAAATTAAAAAATGTCAGATAAGTGGCAGTGTAAAATAGGTAGGGGCCCCATTAGGCAGGCAGGGCCAGTATGTAGATAGGCAGGGCCAGTATGTAGGCAAGCAGGACCAGTATATAGGTAGGCAGGGCCAGTATGTAGGCAGGCAGGGCCAGTATGAAGGCAGGCAGGGACAGTATACAGGCAGGCAGGGACAGTATACAGGCAGACAGTGCCACTTATAGGCAGAAAGGGACAGGACAGGGACAGTATATAGGCAGGCAGGACAGTGTATAGGTAGGCAGGGCTATTATAGGCAGCCAAGGCAGTGTATAGGTAGGCAGTGCTATTATAGGCAGCCAGGGCAGGGCAGGGTATAGGCAGCCAGGGCAGGGCATCATATAGCCAGGCAGGGTATAGGTAGCCAGGGAAGTGCATCATATAGCCAGGCAGGGCATCATATAGCCAGGCAGGGTATAGTTAGCCAGGGCAGGGCATCATATAGCCAGGGCAGGGCAAAGGTAGCCAGGGCATCATATATCCAGGCAGGGTATAGGTAGCCAGGGCAGGGCATCAAAATAGCCAGAGCAGGCATAGGTAGCCAGGGCATCATATATCCAGGCAAAGGGGATAGGTAGCCAGGGCAGGACATCATATAGCCAGGCAGGGTATAGGTAGCCAGGGCAGGGGATCATATAGCCAGGGCAGAGCATCCTATAGCCATGGCAGGGCATCATATAGTCAGGCAGGGTATAGGTAGCCAGGGCAGGGCATCATATAGCCAAGGAGGGTATAGGTTTGCCAGGGCAGGGCTCATATAGCCAAGGCAGGTATAGGTAGCCAGGGCAGGGTTTTAGGTAGCCAGGGCAGGGCATCATATAGCCAGGGCACAGTATAGGTAGCCAGGGCAAGGCATCATTTAGCCAGGGCAGGGTATAGGTAGCCAGGGCAGGGTATAGCTAGCCAGGGCAGGGCATCATATAGGTAGCCAGGTCAGGGTATCATATAGCCAGGGCAGGGCATCATATAGCCAGGGCAGGGCATCATATAGGTAGCCAGGGCAGGGCATCATATAGCAAGCCAGGGCAGGGCATCATATAGGTAGCCAGGGCAGGGAATCATAAAGCCAGGGCAGGGCTTATTTGGGCACCCAGGGACAGAAAAATTTTTTAAAAAAAAAAATAAAAATCCCAAAACCCGGGGACACCCGCTGCCCCCCCTCTTCATTCCCGGGACCCGGGGGGCCCGCTCCCCGGCAGAGAGTGGGCAGCGGGAAGGTCCGCGAGGCCCGTCTTTACATCCGGGGGCCTGCCCCCGGCCTCCGGGGGAGCTGAACAGAGGGATAAATAACCCAATGTGCAGCCTCGGCGTGCTTGCCCCACGCGGTGCGGGGCGGTGTGATGGTTTGCACGGCCGGGTCAGTCCCCGCCAAATGTGGCAAAAGGGGGGCCTGTCGGCCCCCCCCCAAGGGGGTTTCCGGAAGCGATGTGACCTTTGGGGGCCCCCTTTTTAGCGCGCCAAAAGCCCGGGCCCGGGGGACTCGGGCCCCCGGGGGGGAACCCCACCCTCCTGGGGGGCAAATCCCCCCCCGGCCCGGGGCCCAAACCCCCAGGGGCCCCGGGGGGGCCCAAAGGGGGCCCCGGGTTTCCCCCTATGGGCAGCCCGGGGGCCGGGACGCTTCTGTTTTTTGTCAACTTTGCCTAGCTTGGAGGTTTCCGTGCATGACTCAATGAAAGTCAGGGCTTTTACCCCCCCCCCTCCTCCCTGTGAGTTTTTTTTTATTATGGTTTACAGTAATAAAAAGCCCCAAATCTTGTCTATGGGGTTTTGACGCACATAAAAAAAAAAAACCCCACATTTAAAGGGTTTGGGCATGTTTTACATGGGGTTGTTAGCCATCCTCATTGGCATTAATAGTACATTTTCACGCAATTTAGGCCCCAAAGGGGGGAGGGGGGAAACATTTTTTCTAAGGGGTTTTTATGGCGAAAACCCCGACCGCTGAAAATGTGCGTTTAAAAAACTAAAAAAAACAAAATTTTCAATTGAGCTCAAGGGAAAATTTATTTCCCTTTCGGTTAAAGGGGGAATTTCCCGTTTGGTTTTTCCTGACTTGAAATACTCGTTTGGGGGTCTTAGAGATGGGCAAATTTTCCCTCAAAATTCGGTCGCTCATTTCGCCGTTTTTCCCGCAAAAAAAACTTCTTCCGAATTATTTTGGGCCCGAATACATTAAAAAAAAGCTTTTTTCCAGGCTGCAAAAGGAGCCTGCAGGGTGCTGTAAAACGTTGTCCTTTCTTAAATATGCAGAGGGAGCTTGGTTTGGTTTTCAAACAAGTTTGTTTTAGTATGACACGCACATGACTGCCGAGCCCTGCTATTAGAATCGCACACTAAAATCCCTGAGGCACTTAAGAGGGACAAAACTGAGCGCGAGGAAAACTGAGCGGAATTTATCTGATAAAGTCAGCAGTGAAAGTGGAAAAAAAACAAGCTGATAGCTCGGTGCAACATTATGACAGAGTTGTGGAGGTGACGGCGGCAGCCCCAGCAGCATGAGGTCAGAACAGTGCACAATGACATTTGGAAGGTGCAAAAACAGGAGTAGGCCACAGAGTGGCACAATGACACAGTGTCCGAGTCACGGGAGCAGCCACACGCAAGCATGAGAGACAGACAGTGGGCACAATGACATTATGGAGGTGGCAAAACAGGAGTAGGCACAAGGGAGGGTGTGGGGGATACATGAGCCAGAGAGGGGGGTGACGGCGTCAGCAGCATGAGGTCAGACAGTGGCACAATGACATTCTGGAGGTGGCCAAAACTGAGTAGTCACAGAGTGGTACAATGACACAAGTGATGGAGGACGGCGGCAGCAGCATAAGAGTCAGACAGTGGATCACAATGACCATTTCTTCTAGGTGGCAAAGAACAGGAGATAGGGCCCCCCCACAGGAAAAATTGGCACAATAGACACAGTGTGGAGGTCACGGCACTCCGAGAGCAGCAGCCTACAGCAGCAGCATGAGGTTCAGAAGTGGCACAATGACATTCTGGATGGTGGCAAAACTGGAGTAGCCACAGAGTTGGCACAATGACACAGTGTGAGGTCACTGGCGGTAGCAGCATGAGGTCAGACAGTGTCACAATGACATTTCTGTAGGTGCAAAAACAAGAGTAGGCCACAGAGTGGCACAAATGACACAGTGTGGAGGTCACGGGCCGGCAGACATGCATGAGGTCAGAACCGTGGCCACAAGACATTCTGGAGGTGCAAAAACAGAGTAGGCCACAGTAGAGGCAAATGACACAGTGTGGAGGTGACGGCGGCAGCAGCATGAGGTCAAATGTTGCACAGATCACATCTGAGAGGTGGCAAAAAAAGAGTAGCCATCTAGAGAGGCACAATGACAGCAGTAGTGGAGGTGACGGCGGGCAGGAGCAACACGCATGAGTTCAGAGAGTGGCACAATGACACAGTGTGGAGGTCACAGCAGCAGCAGCATGAGGTCATAAAGTGGCACAATGACAGAGATCGGAGGTGGTGGCAATACCAGTCTCTGGTAAAGATGGTTGGTGGCAGATGGAAGAAACTGTCAGCAGTTTTTGGCATCAGGGCGGGTGGCGGCATCAGAATAGTGGCTGAGGAAGGTAGTTTGAACCCAGACCGTCATTTCTCACAGTTTGGGTGAGGCGCCATGGCTGATGTAGTCTGACGCCTAAGGCAATTGTGTGTCGGAAATCCTGGCCGATCCCCGCTGATTCATCTGACAAGGTCAGTTGTTCCACATTTCTCGTGGACAAGCTGTTCTGTTCTCCTTGGGGTAACGATGCCCCCACCGCACTGAACAACCCGCTCTTGATGCACACTACTGGCCGCGCGCAGGACGCTTCTCCACGCAAACTCGACCGTTGCGGCAACACATACGTTTGGCAGCCCATAGTCCAGCGATCATCTAACTGTGTGGGCCGAGTTGCTGTCCAAGTAGGCCACACCACCTTGTTGGTTTCAGGGACCTGCTCTAGGTCCCTCGCTGCTGCGCTGGTGACTGCCTCCTCACAAGGCGGGTGAAGGAAGCTGCCCAATCATGACCTCAAGACTTAGGGTTGCTGCTCAAGGATGTGTACGCTCCGACCGCCCCCACCCTTTCCCCAGCAGCCGCGGCATAGTAAAGTGAGCGCTGAAGAACCCCCGGTCATACTGTCAGAGGAGGACAGGCCGGCACATAGGCAGCGGCCAACTGACTACGGAGAATTTCCCTATAGTAATTGATTTTTGTCCTCCCTCTCCAATAGCTGGGAAAAAGGCTCCATTTTGGACGGGTAGCGAGGGTCCAATACGGGTGAGAGCGGATGCTGACTATTCGGCTGTCACTAGCCAGCAAATCAGCATGCTGCGGCCATCTGCACAAGTGCCTCCGAGGGGGTCCATGCCTCCGGTATTCCACTGTATACTGCCACGGTGCTTGCGTTCATCTGCCTCGTCCTTCCCCTCCTCATCTCATCTACTCCTTCTAGCTGCCCTGCTCCTCCTCTCTTGCACCCTGAGTAGAAAACCACTAATTTCACACCCGACAATGCTTTGCTTCAATGTCCTCTCTCCTCCTCCTCATTTCATTCCCCACTCGGGCTCAAGTGGCCGCGAGATGTAAGTCACCACGTCTCCAGTCCCCTGCCCAGACAGATTTTTCAGCGACCTCATCTGTCCAGACATGAAGCAGTGGAATGACGTTTATTCAACCCGTATTCCCTAGGCGCTGACAAATAACGTGGCCTCCTCGAATGGCCTCAACAAACCAGGTGTCACGCATGAGCTCCACTGGCGACATCAAAGTTACACGGGGGAAGTACTCCTGTCCGCCTGGATCACCCCAAAAAATTCGTTAAGGGCCCCTTCCTCTTTCAAAAACTTTGGGCCCAACTTTTCGGCGGAATTCCCAATGGTGGAAACATCGAAAAATAAAGAGGGGTTTTTGGGGGAAAGGCCGTTCGGGCCAGGGGGGCAACTCAGGAGGGGGGTTCCCTGGCTTTTAGGAATAAAATAAAGTGCATGCACATTTTTCCTGGCCTTTTTCAGAATTTTTTTTAAAGTTTCGTTTAAAAATTTTCGGGAAAACCTTTTTTCAAAAACCATTTTTGAACACATGCACCATGCGGGGCGCATGGACCACCCCCTCCCCGGGCAGAGGGACACCATGTTACTCCCATTGCCCCGTCACCATGGCCCGGGTTTTTGCAGGGGCGCGAAAAACCACACATGATTTTTTGCTGCTAAACGCGGGGGCAGTTCCCCCCTGTTTGACTTCGTTCGCCAGGCAAGGCAGGTGTAAAACTGCTGACACCTGCTGTCCCTACAAAAGTGGAAAGATGGAGCAGTACTTGTGGAGGCTGAGATGGGGTGGGGGAAGGGAGGGGGCGGACAGGGGGCACAGGACCGCAGTTTGACAACGTGGAGGAGAAAGCCCCCGTCCCCCGTCCAAGTTTTTTGGTGTCCCCTGGGCGGGAAGCCCTTTCCCCCCAGTGGGCCGTAAAGGAAAATGAAAGGGCCCCCTTACCGTATTACACTCCAGACGTCCGCGCGGCCGGCCCCTTGGAACAAACCGATAAGCTCAAGGGGGGGCCCCCCTTCGTTCTAAAAATTTTTATGAAGTGCGGGAACTGCCTTTTTGGAAAATAAATTAGGGCTTGGAACCCCCTCCACCCTCGGCTGGGAAAACAAGCCATTATTTCTCTGAACGGGGGCAAGTCCCCCTTTTTGGAAAGGGGGGGAAACCGGCAGCCCCAACAATTTTGGACAGGAGCCCCGGTCAGTTTCTGCCCCTTAGGTTTTTTTTGGAAACGCATACTGTTGTCTTTTTTGCAATCGCCCCCGTTTAAACAACTGCTGGTCCCCAGAGTAGCGAGGACAGGGCACCCGGGAAACCGGGAAAAAGTCAAAGAAAAAACAGCCCCCTTTTTCTGCAGAGGGGGGGAAACCCTTTGATTTTCCCCTGCAATGGCTTTCGTGCCACGGGGCGCTGCTGCCTTTTTTGGCCCGGCGGCGAGATGGCCCAAACCACATCTGACCCCACATTTCACTCAGGCCACCGATTGACGCTGCATGTTTTTGCCCGCGGGGCCGTGGTGCCAACTTTGGCTCCCCGGGCCCATGTTTTCACTTTCTGCCTACAATTCAACATATCCCCATATTGGGCTCCTCCGGTGTCTTAAAAAAGAACGCCACACCCGCCGAGTATCATTTTACCGCCAACACTCCACCCCGATTGACTACTCCCGGGCCGCGGGCCACTTTGACCCCTTTTCCCGCCCCCCTTTTTTGGACCTGCAAGCGGGTTTTTTTCCCCCCCGGGGGCCGCTTCCCCCGGGCCCCCTCCAACTGCTGCTACCCGCTATTTCAACCGGCCACACAACCCACTTGTTTGGCTGCGCCGCTGCCTGACGCGCAAGCGACGCCCCCCCTCAGACGAGGGATAAAACCCCCTTCCCTCCCCCGGGGCCCCCAAAGTGCGGTCGCACATCATCATCTTTTGTGTTTCACGTCACCCCCGCTGTCCTCCTCACCCCCTTGGTATCCCGGAGGCTGACCCCTCACAACATGACCCCCCCATGCCACTCCAACATCTATATTTTTCCCGCCAACTGAAGAACAGGGGATATTGGGCCCCATTTCTTCGCTGCCAAAAACGGGCTGACGGGCCCTCCTCAAATTGTTTCATCCCGCTATAAAAGTGGCGCGGAGCCCAAAACCACATAGTAGACCCTGGCAAAGGGAAACCCGGATGGTGAGGATGGGGGGGGGGCCGCTGACCCCCCCCCTGGCCATCCCCAACAAAGGGTTTTTGTCGTTTTTCCCAATGACTCTTGGCGGGGGTTTGTCAGATGTCACGGGGAGGAAGTGGTTTACCTAGTAAACCCAAATCAAGAACCTTTTGGGTTGCTATCAGCACACGGCCCTAGATGCCCAGCGGCAGTTGGGGCCCTTTCCCCCGGTGACCCCTGCTGTGACCCCCCCTTGCTGTGTTTGCGACCTGGGCCTGGAATGTTTGTTTCTCTGCCACTTGCAGGTGAAGACCCTTGCCCCCTTCCTCTGCCCTGCCCTACTGTTTGTTCAAAAAAGTACAGAAAACCTTTTTGTTTAAAAAATTTCTTTTATATGATAAAAAACACACCCCTGTATTTGACCCCCAAAATAAAACCCCCCCAAAAGAAGTTTAGCGAACCCTTGGAAAAAAAATTTTTCCGGCTCCAAAAAATGGGCGGGAAAAATTTTTACTTGTATGTCCCTTTTTTTAAAAACTCTTGTATTTTATGAATAAAAAAGCACAAACGGGCCCTAATTAACCCCCGATGGGAATTTAAGCTACAGAATTTCTTCTGTGGGGGTGAAAAACAAGTTTCTTTTCTAAAATAAAACTGCAGAACAACGTTTTAAATTAACCCTGATTGTAAATGTGCCAAAAAAAATTGAAAAAACCAAAAAAACTACGAGTTTTGGAAAGCGGTTACAAGGCGTTTTTTTTTACGCTCACAAAAAAAAAAAAAAAAATTTTTAATTTTTAAAACCTTTCGCTTTTTGAAAAAAAGCTACAGGAAAATTTTTTTTTTTTTGGCGGGAAAGAGGGTTTATTTTTTTCCCCCACAGCAAAAAAAAACAGTGCTTAATTAACCCCCGGGATTTTAAATTTTTCCCAAAACAATTGAGAAACCCCGCAAAACACAGCTTTGTAGCGTTTTACAAGGGCGTTTTTTTTTACGCTACACAACAAGAGAAAAATTGTAATTAACCTTTTGCTTGTGAAAAAGGCTACAGGGAAAAAAGTATTTTTTGGGGGTGAAAAAGACGGTTTCTTTTTGTCACCACAGCAGCAGAACAAAAGCTTAAAAATTTAACCCCCGGATGTAAATTGGGGCAAAAAATTTTAGCAAACCAAAAAAAGAAGTTGGTTTTTTTTAATTTTTTATAAAAAAGCTGTTTTTTTAAATGAAAAAAACAGAAAAAGGGGTTAAAAATCCCCCTTTGAAAATTCAAAGTTCTGGAGCAATAGCTTAAAATGTAAATGCAACGCAAATGGACGCACACTGGAAATTCAGAACCAAACCCCCCAAAATCAAAATAGAACTTTAAAAAACAGTCCCCTGAGACAAGCTGAGACAAAAACCCCCCCAAAAAAAACGCTGAAAAAAAAATCAGTTCTTCGTAAAAGCTATTCAAGCAGAAGGGGCCGGGACCCCCTTTCCCCAGTCATTTCAGGAAGGGGTGTGAGTCCCAAACGTCGCGCCCAAATATATTTGTTTTTCGGTGACCTCACAGAATCCCGCCCGGTTTTCCTGATTGGGTTTTATCTCTGCACATGTCAGCCCGGGGTATGGGCCCCTTTTTCCCCCCAAGTTCTTTGCCCATGAAAAGCCCTGTGCTCGCCCATTTTATCAAATCAAAAGCACACTTCGTTTCAAACCCCAAAAAACCCCCAAATTTCGACTTCGTTCAGAACCCCCAAATTTTTCCCGAATTCTAAAAAGAATTCCACTTTGTTAAATCCCAAAACGCCCATCTCTAGTCATAGCCCAAACATTTTTAAATTTCAAAAAAAATGTTTATTAAAAAAAAGAAACCATTGTTTAAAATCATGTTTTTTATAAATTTGACTAATTTTTTTAAAAATTTTTTAGTTTTTTATTTTTTTTATTTTACATATAACCATCAAAATGTTTAATAATTACAACAATTATGCAGTTTTCACTTTGGCCACTATCCTTTAAAAATAGTCTTACACTCTTTCCCGTTTTTGTACAGAAAAAATTTTCAACAGTCTCCCCCATTAAACACACAGACAGGGTTTTCACTGAAAATTTACACCCAATCTATAGATAACACAGGGTCCCCGGTCACAATAGGAAAAAAGTCACAGCCCCCCCCCTCTCTGCACCCCCGACAAAATTCCCCAGTTTACAGATGTCTAGAAAAATCTCCAAAAAGTCCCCCTGGGTCTGCCCCCGTACTTTAGGGTCCCCATGTGCTTCTGTAAAGTGTCCCCTCTTGATACTGTTAAATTTCAAATCAGCAACGTGGCTTGGGCCAACATAATCCTAAACCAGACAAAAAAATTTTATAAATTTTTACAATAGAAAAAAAAAAACCCAAAAAAATTTTTATAAAGGGAAAAATTGTTTTAAAATTTGTAAAAAAAAATTTGGGGGAGAGATTTTAAAAGGGTAGATTCCCCCCTTTTAAAACTCAAAAAAATTTTATTTAGGGTGCTATGCCTTGCATTAAGTCACTGAAAGAAGGAACCCTTTATACCAGATTGTGTTTACTAGGAGAAAATCAAAACTGTAATCTATACTTACGAAACTGGATTATTCTCAAATAATTTAAATTTTGGGTTACTTTAAAACATCAAAAAACAATTACTGACTTTTTAAAAGAAATTGAGATAATGGAAAAACCCGCCCCCGGGCACAGCCCCTCACTGACCCTCAATATGACTAACTGAAGATGATGCGCCCTGTGGCTTGAGGAAAGGGCACAATTTAAAGTTCAAATTTTAATAAAATAAAATTAGAATTGGAGCATGTATTCTGTAATAACTTATTAAATAATCCATTCCCTTTAAAATCAGCAAGACGGGGCTTTAAAGAAGGGTTTTAAGTAAGTAAACAATTCAATATTAAGTCCATTCAGAAGGTGTAGTCACTTTTATTAAAATGGCCAATACAAAACCCGGGCCCAACCCGGGTGACATGGGAACAGGGGGAAAACCCTTTCCCCCGGGCCCCCAGGCATGGTGGACCTCTGGGCATGGCAGGACTGGGGTTGCTTTTCTGGACAAAAGACGGGGAGGCAAAAAAGCAAGAGGAAAGAGTACAAGAGTCATGGCGTAGCAGTAGGTGGCCCAAAAACCTGGTCACAGCACAATTTTTTCTCCCCCAAAGGTTGGGGTTTTCCCAAAACGTTCCAAAGGGCCAAGACTTTTCGTGCCACAGGGGCGGGAGGAAAAAATACTTGGAAAAGGGGGCATACCCCTGTTGGCTGGTCACCCCTGGAGTAAGGAAGTCCTTTTGCCCGGGTCTCTCCCTATTACTGGTGGCCAACGCTGGCCCCAAGACGTCAAGGGCCCTTTACCCCCTCCTGGGTCACGTTTGATCAAAAAAAGGGCCCATCACAGGGCCCCCAGGTCTCTACTGCCCCCTGGGCCCCTTCCAGAAACCCTTGGACACACATAGCCATTTGGGTTTAATCACGAAACCCACCTTGGGCTCCGGGAAAGTCAGCAACTGGGGGGTCCCCGGGACTGATTCTTGGGGATGCCCACTTCCCTGGGCCCCTTCCTGGCCCGCCCTCTGCTCCCCAATTTTCCGGGGCCTTTTTTCCGGCAAAAATTTTTTATCTATATGGGTTTGGGCCCTTTTCACATCGTCTCCCATCGGGGAAATGCAATTTTGTATTTCCCCATTTTTTGGGATGCGCTGTATTCCCGTTTGCAAAATTTAAGTTAGAATTTTTATCGGCCTACCACCCTCAGCCCCAAAGGACAGGGGGAGAAAAGTTAAACCCGATTCTTTTGGGGGAATACTTGCTCCTTTTTTTAATCAGGGCGTCAGGAAAAACTGGGCCCAAACCGCTTCCCCTGGGGCCGAGTTCCCCTTACAACCATTTGTGACTCGGGTCAGCCGGGGTTTTTTTTCTCCCTTTTTTGTGGTCTAAGGGGGCCGCCCCCGGGGCCACCCCCCCCTTCCCTTTCCACCCGATTTGCTGTGGATGACCAAAATTTTGGGATATCAAGGGCATCTGGCAAGAGCCCCGAAAGTTTCCCCTACTTCGGGGGTTTTATCCGTATGAAGTCTCGGGAGACAAGAGGAGAAGCCTGCTCTAACATTTCCCCCCAGGGGGGGAGGGGGGGTTTTGGGTTTCCCCGAAGAAAGTTTTCGCCTGAAGAATTTTCCCCGTTTTTTAAGTTGGGGGCCCCACTTCCCGGAACCCTTCCCAAGGGGCTCCGGCAGCTTAACCCAGGGGACGTACAAACTTTTGCCCTTTCCCCCATTGCTTTTGGGTCCAAAACTCTTTCCCCTGTCTCCCCCTTAAGCCCCCTGGTCCCCGAACCCCCGGTTTTTCTCAGAAGAATGTGTCGCCCCCCCGGTAAACGGAAATTTTTGGTGACATCTTTCCCAAAATAAAGGTATTGTCCCCAGTGGGGCCGGGAGGGGCCCCCCGGCCCCGGGCTGCGGGCGCACTCGGCTGCTGGGGGGCCCATCCGGCGGGCCCTGACAGCGCACCGGGCCCTCCCCTGCCCCTGGGGCCCCGCACACACTCGCTTCCCCCCGCACGGGGGTCCCTTTCCTTCCAAAGCCCCCCGCGTCCCCCCCGGGCTTCCCGCCGGCCGGTTTGGGGGCGCGGCTCTCTTAATTTAAAAAGGGGCCCGAAACCGATTAAAATTTTTGGGAAAGGCCTGGGCCCCCGACCCTATTAAATTCCCTTTTCCCTTTCCCGGGAAAGCCCCCTGCCCGGTCTTTTTGTTGGGCCCCAACAGCCTTTTGAGAAAAACGTTTCCTGCATTTTAAATTTTTGCCTTTCTGTGTACCGAACCGTACGCCCCCTTATCTCGACCCCAACCGGGTGCCTCCCCTTTACCCCCCGCCTATTCCCACTATCCACGTCTCACGATTTTTGTACCCGCACGGCTTTTGGCCGCTGCCCAAACAAGCCCGCCAGTGGAAAACCCACCTTTGGGAGTTTTTCCCCCCCCACAGCAATTCCCTCCCGCTTTGTAGCGGGCTCGGTGAAAACCGGGTTCTATTTAGCCCGCTCCCCGGAGGGCTTACACCACGCTTGCGGTGGTCCAGCGGATACTCCCACCACCCGTGACAGTTTCTTGGCCTGAAAACTGTCGAGGGAAGGTTTTTCCTTGGTTTGGGCGGGCTTCGGACCTGGGAAAGATTTTGGGGAGCCAGAAGGATATTGAATCATGATTCATCTGCATTTTCCTTGCCAAAAAGGGGGAGGGAAGGTCTAGGGGGGTTTTGAAAAGGGTGGTCGTGCCCCCTTCTCCGGGACCCCGGGGGGGGATGGGTGGGCCCGTTGGCCCGTGCTATGGCTGCGGGGCCCCACCCCCCCTAGCGCGGTGCGTCATTCATGTAAATTTAAAGGGGGCCCAGCGTGCCGGTAATTGGGTTAATTGGGGGCGCTGACCCTTTTTAAGTTTAGGGACCCACGTCATTCCCTGCTGGACTTTGTTGCCTCCAGCCCTGAGAAAGCGTTTTCTTGTTTTTCTCTACCTTGTTCCTGACCTATCCCTCATTTCTCGACCTAAACCTTCGTAGTGTTGGCATTATTTCGGCAAAGTTAAAATGGGCACAGTTTTTATGTGATAAAAAATTTTTTAGACATGCGAAAATTTGGTTAAAATCTGTGCATATCTATTTTTTGCGCATTTTCGACGCTTCTGTCATTTTTTGGCGGCCAGCAAATGCTTACAGAATAGAGCGGGGGAGATGTGTGTGCGAAGGCATGACTGGGGTGTGTATGGTTGCGATTGGGTGGAAAAATCACATGACCTCGTTTTAATAAAACGCCCTTCCGTCACGATCAGTGTCTGCGCGTTCCCTGCGTAGGGCGTGCGCTTGCCTGTGTCCAAAAAAGCTCAGCGAAATTATTCTATTTTTTACAGGGGAAGCTCTACTGTTTTTCTGTGCCCTTTCAAATTTGTTAGATCAAGTTTGAAATTTTTTTTGTTAGGTAGAGAATTTTAAAAGGGCATCTGTAAAGTAAAGGAGGGAAAGGGGGGGAAGTAATTTTTAGTAGGTGTTCTTTTTTAAAATTTTCCCTTCCAGCTTTGTTGATATAGCCACCTTGCATTAAATTGAAACCGCAATTTTTTTAGTCAGCAAGGTTGATGGTGCCAAAAATTTTTTTTTTCCTACATTTCAGATACGTGTTTTTTCACTTTGGCGCACTACAGCTTGGTTATTGGGCCCTTGCAATTAAATGTAATCAGCAATTTTGTAGTCACCACGGTGAATTGAAAAGGGGCCAAAATACCTTTTTTTTTTCCAATAATTTCAGTTTGTGTTTTTTCCCCTTTGGCGCAGTACGCTTTTTTGATAGAGCTCTTTTCAGTTAAATGTAAAACGCAATTTTTTAGTCACCAAGGTGAAATTGATGGGGCCCAAAAAAAACCTTTTTTTTATCCCAATACATTTCAGATACGTGTTTTTTTACTTTGGGTACAGCTTTTTTTCATTTAGGACCTTGCACTTAAGTGAATACGCAATTTTTTTTAGTCCCACGGGAATGTTTGGGGCCCAAAAAAAACCTTTTATTAAACCCAATACATTTCGATAGTGTTTTTTTCACTTTGGGCGGCCAGCTTTGTTGATGTCTACTTTGCAGTTAAAAATTTTTATACAGCATTTTTTTAGTCACCAAGGTATTGTAGGTGCCAAAAAAAAAAACCTTTTTATCCGAATTCATTACAGATCCGTGTTTTTTCCCTTTTCGCACTCAGCTTTGTTTTTTGAGGCACCCTTTCACTTAAATGGAAAACAGCAATTTTTTTAGTCACCCCGATGAATTGAAAGGTGCCCCCAAAAAAAACCCTTTTTTTTTACCCTACATTTCAGAAGTGTTTTTTCACTTTGGGCAGTACAGCTTTGTTCATTGAGGACCCTTGACTTAAATGTGAATACGCAAATTTTTTAGTCACCCCGGTGAACTGAAAAGGGGCCAAAAATCCTTTAATATCCGTATATATTCAGACAGGTGTTTTTTCACTTTTGGCGCAGGCCAGCTTTGTTGATAGAGCTCTTTGCAGTTTAAATGTGAATACAGGCAATTTTGAAGTCACACAGTGAATTGAAAGGTGCCAAAAATACCTTTTAATATCCTTATCTCATTTCAGACAGGTGTATTTTTCACTTTTGGTCAGTCAAGCTTTGTTGTAGATCTACTTTGCAGTTAAGTTGAATCCAGCAATTGTGTTTTGATTGGGGATTTTAGAAAATAGCTGTGATTTGCCGTCTTTTAATAAGGAGGGACTTTCCAAAACTCTTCCATACCTTCTCAAATTTTTATATTTCTGAAAATGGAGCGAAAATTTGCAGGGTGGTAAGCGACCAAAGAGGGGGGTTAGACATGGAGGTAGAGGTACGAGAGAAGGTGCTCCATCCAGTGCTGGCGACAAAACGCATGCAGCAGATCGGTCAGTTGCAGGGACCGTCAGGCCTGTCATCGCTGGGTCAGGGCCCGGATAATCTCAGTAACGAACAGCGTCGCAATCTGTCTTCAGTGGTTATTGCAACCATGCATCCCCCAGCAGTCTTTACCTCACATCGCTCACTACAGTCACGGCACAAATGTTGTCTTCAGAATCATCAGCATCCGGCCATCATGAAGCAGCCCAAAGTCAACTTCGTGTACCATCACTGTGGATAATCCTTTTTGAAGAATCTTTGAGACAAAATGCCGGTTGTGGTCAGAAGCATGTTAAAATGATCAAGGGAGGCAAAGAGGATGATTTTTCTGCTCTGACGCCTCCAGGTACTGTGCCATTAGAGAGGAGAAGGAAGCCGGTCAATTCGGCAAAAATCCCGCGGCGGTCGGCAACGGCTTGCAGTCCCTTGCTTGTAGCCGCAGCTCCCTGGATGCAGAATAGGTCAGGACGACGGAAGTCACCTGTGTTGATGATGATGATGACGAAATTGCCGGATCCATCGTGGTCTTTTCGCAGATTATGCTTGCGAGGCTTATCCATGGACGAGGTGAAAGACGATGGAGTAGTGTTAGTACGGGTTCGCCTCAAAGAGGATGAGGCGGTCGCAGGAAATGTCCGCTGATATGATTCCGCGCCCGGTCAGCGCAAACCCCGCTCCTCGGCTTATCGCCGTCAAAAGTCCAGGACTCTCAAGCATGGGCCTTCTTTGAGCAAGCCTTGATTCACCCAGCGATGTAAGATGACCGCTTTGCGTAAACGCTTAAGTAGAGGCAGAACATTAGGTGGTTATAAACCACCACCAACATGGTCTAGTGCAAATGCAGCAAATGTATGAGTTGAAAATGGAGGGCACACTCTCGGCCATAAAGGCCAGACCGACGCCGGGCCTCCAACCAACGGTCAACCCCTCTGTCTCGCCTCCTCCTCTCGCCACACCAAAGCGTTCATCAGCTGCCATGTCATATCTGAGTCATGGATCAGGATCAGCCTCCGCTTCAGCAGCGCACCATCGCCCGAGTTACCACCAGCACCACCAGTAGAATCATACCCTTCTCCTTCCGCAGTTTGACGACCTGCACCTTCCGTACAGCGGCCAGTCTAGCAGCCTGACTTTGTCTTCAGGTTTGGCGCAGGAAGAAAACACTTTAACCCAAAACATCCAAAGCATAAAGCTGAAGGTCGGCATTGCCAGGCTTTTGCCTTGGGAAATGTTGCCTTTCAGTCCTGGTGGACACAGATGGTTCGCACATCATGGCCCTTGCCTGCCCCAATACCAGATGCCGAGCAGGAATTTCTTTGCCAGAAAAGCGTCCCTGCCCTGGGCCACCCAAACGTGTCATCTAAAATTTCAAGCGCGTTGTCTGCATCTGTGGCCGGAAAAGTCCATCTGACCACCGACACATGGACTAGTAAGCACGGCCAAGGCCGCTATCTCTGTGACAGCTCACTGGGTGAGCTGGGTGGATGTCTCTGGGGGTGACGGTGGCTCTCAGGCTTGGCGCACGATCTTCAAAACCGCAGGGTTGGTGCAGGGTTCTTTCCCCCAAGGTCCTCTGGTGGCATCATGTGAAATTAATCTGTCTTGGAGACCGTCCACACACAGGTCAGGAGCTGTGGACGGCTCTCCGCAACGAGACCGAGCGCTGGCTGGGTGCCAAGAACCTTGTGCCAGGCAAAGTGGTGTGCGATAACGGGCGAAATCTGCTGGCCGCCCTTAAGATCGGTAGGCTGGAGCACATCCCTTGCCTGGCACATGTCATGAACCTTGTCGTCCAGAAATTTCTAAAGAGCTACCCGGGTCTGGACTGCCTGCTGAGGAAGGCGCGAAGTCTAAGTTCGCACTTCCGCCGTTCGCACCCTGCTTCGTCCAGCCTGGCTGCGTTTCAGCGTCAGCTCGGCCTCCCCGTCAACTGACTCATTGTTGACGTGGCAACACGCTGGAATTCCACCCTCCACATGCTCCAGCGATTGTGGCAGCAGCGCAATGCCATTACGCAGTACGACGTGACACATGGCCTGACAAGCAGCGGTGCGGACCTCGGGGTGTTGAGCCACCGAGAGTGGAGGCAGGTGAAAGAGCTCTGCACCATCCTTGCCAGTTTTGAAGAAGCCACCAAAAATGGTCAGTGGGGGGACGATGCCTTGTCAGCATGGCATTGTGGTGATCTTTTTCTGGAACGTCGTTGGAAATCTGAAAAAAACAGGCCCCGCCAGCGAGGAGGGGGAGACGGACCGGAGGTTTTCTCCGTGAATCCACAAGGCCCGACAGTTTTCATTTTATCGGTTTCATTGGGCAGGGGTTCGGGGCCCAGGGTAGTGCAAGGAGCGCATCAGTTTTCCAGGGGATCTCTAGGCAAGTCGGGCTGTGTTGAAGTGTGCGGGGAAGCGGAGGAGGGGGGGAGGAGGTTTTCCCTAGCACGCGTCCATCCCTTGGAAAGGGGTTGGCGTAAATTTGAGGCGGAGGGGGAAAGATGAGGAAGATCAGTTTTAGTGGCCCCTCGACCCAGAGGTTGGGGAAAAAAAAAATTTCAAGGCCCTCTCTCACAGGTGTTGGTGCTCCATTTCCCCCAACTGACCCTGCATTAAGGCCATCAATATGAAAAACAGTTTCGTGGAAAACCTCCGGGATCCCCGGTTAAAACAAAACCGCATTTTCCCTTCACCCACCCCAAAAAGAGAGTAAAATGAGGAAAGGGAAACCTTTTTGATTTAAAAATGCAGACATCGTTGCGTTGACCCGTTCCCAAAAGTCACGGTGGAACAAAATCAGCGACTGACAGCAGTAGAGGCCCGTAGCCCTAGCGGCAGCAGCAGCGGCAAGGTGGGAAGCCTAATGGGTTACCCCTGGGAATCTTTATTTACCACCTACCAAGCATGCAATGCAGGGCACACTCCCAAAACCGGACCAGCTTAAAATCAGGTGCACGACTATTGGTCTCAACACCGAGTTTTTTTAGTGTTCGGATCCAATAGACTTTGGGTATCCAAAATGGACGAATGGCCCGAGCTCGCTCGCCCGCCATAGAGGTGTTGCCCTGCCCAGCAGCCAGCGTCATATTGAGCGGACCTTCAGCACAGCTGGATGAGTCATTACAGACAAAACGCATCCGGCTTTCCACAGATAATGTGGATCGTTTGACTTTCATCAAGATGAATCAGGCATGGATCTCTGAGTGTTGTGGCCCCAATTGCCGAGGTACCGATTAGTTGCGGTCTACTTCCACATTTCTCTTCAAACAGAAATGGTCCTCTTGAAACTTTTTTTAAAAATGATCATTTCTTACTGAAAATTTTTATTCTCTTTTCCCAACTGTTATTTTTGTGGTTTTGCTGTGGGAGCTGTAAAAGACAGCAAGGTTTCATGACAAACCGTATTCCATTTATCACTTTATCTTTAAGTTTTCGCATTGTCACTGGTTTTGGGAGGTCATGTTGCTGTGAGATACAGCTATAATTATGGTCCTTTGGACAGAAATGTGGCTTCTAAGTGGCTTTTCTCCATCACAATTTTTTTAGTGGTGGAAGTCATTTTTTAATAATTTTTTGGGGTCATGTTGCTGTGAGAAAAAACAATAATCATGTCCTTTGGAACAAAAAAATGTGGCTTCTAGTGGCATTTCTCCCCCACAATTTTTTAACAGTGGCTGATGAAGTCATATTTATAATTTTTTGGGTCATTTCTGTTTGAAAAAGCAGCAATACTACAGGTCCTATTCTAAAAAATGTTGTTTCTAACAGACATTTGTTCTTCACAATTGTCCAATGTGTCTATAGTGTCATGCTTTGAATATTTGGGGGCTTTTTGCTGTGACATGCAGCTATACTACAGGTCCTATTATAAAAAAATGTTGTTTCTAACAGACATTTTGTTCTTCACAATTGTCCAAAGTTGCTCAAGGATCATGCTTTGAATTTTTGGGGGCATTTTACTGTGACATGCAGCTAGACTACCGGTCCTATTGTAAAAAATTTTGTTTATAACAGACATTTTTCTCTTGACAGTTGTCAAGAGTGGCTCAAGGGTGATGGTGCTGTCAGAAACAGGAATAGGTGGACATGTTAATGGACCCCATATTGCAAAATGACTTGTTTTTGCAAGATCTTTAACATAGCTATTAATCCCTGTAAATTTAGACAACCCATTTAATACAATTAAAAAAAGAGAAACAAAGACATGGTGGGATTCCCTTCTATTTTTAAAAAAGTTTTTTTCTAGAATTAAACTACTAAAAAACTGCATGTACAAAATAGCTGTTAAAAAAATTCCTCTGAAATTTTTACAAGGGAGGTACAGGAAAACTTGACCAGATGTAGGTTTCTCAGAGGACATGGAGTAAGGAGCACGGACAGAGAACAAAGTACAGAGACAATTTCCTCCAGCACGTTGAGTAAAATGAGAAAAAGAATGCCAAGAAAAAGGGCACCTGGGTGGAAAAGGAGCATTAACCACCAGTATTTCCAAGTGAAGCTCAATTGGTCCGCACTCATACGGAGGGGCAAGCGCCCGCTGACCCAGGACAGGTAAGTAATTGTCCAGTGAAACTAAAATGGGGTTGAAAGACTCCTTTTTCCGGTACTTTTTAATCTGGGGTCATGCTGGTTTGGGGCTCATGCTGTGGCTCAGGTCTGGGATAGTCTATGTCCATAGAAACTTAAATGGGGGTTGAAAGACTTCTTTTTCCGGCACTTTTTAATCTGGGGGTCATGCAGGTTTGGGGCTCATGCAGTGGCCCAGGACAGGTATAGTCAATGTCCAGTGAAACTAAAATGGTGGTTGAAAGACTCCTTTTTCCGGCACCTCTTAATCTGGGGGTCATGCAGGTTTGGGGCTCATGCTGTGGCTCAGGACAGGGATAGTCTCTGTCCAGTAACACTTACATGGTGGGTGAAAGACATCTTTTACTGGCACTTTTTAATCTGGGGGTCATGCAGGTTTGGGGCTCATGCTGTGGCTCAGGACAGGGATAGTCTATGTCCATTGTTACTTAAATGGTGGTTGAAAGACTTCTTTTTCCAGGACAGGGATAGTCAATGTCCAGTTCAAGTAAAATGATGGTTCAAATAATACTGTCTTCTGGCACTTTTTAATTTGTGGGTGATGCAGGTTTAAAGGTCATGCTGTGGTACAAGATAGGGATAGTGAATGGTCTGTGATTTTTTTTCTGTGGCTTTTATAACCTAAGTGTGTTGCCTAAGATGTAGCACATATCCATTTGACTGTTGTGGATTTTAATTCCAGCTTCTCCAGCCCTGTTTGGGTGTAAGAATGAAGGTGTTGTTGCTCTCCCATAGACTTTAATGGTCATCGGCGATCGAATATCTTGTCGATGATGGCCGACTATCGATGTCGATAGCCAACATAATCGCTCAACACTAAACTCACATTTTTATGTTAAACACTTTTTTAAGGAATTTTTGGTTATGTTTTTTTTTTAATTTTCCATATCACTTTCAGTATTTTTTTGATAATTCTTAAGTCCTGTAGTTTTCACTTTGGCCACTAAGCCTAATAATCGTCTGACACTTCCAGTTCTGTTTAGAGAGCTTTTCAGCAGTGTGCTCATTATCAGTAAAAGCAGGGTCACATTGAAAGGAGACACCATTGTGTACAGATAACACAGGATCCAGCAGTCACAAGAGGATAATCACAGCTCCCCCTCCCTCCTCCCTTCACAGTGAAAACTATCCTATAGACGTCTATGGGACAGAAACTGTCTTAAGAATCCTATGGGCATGAAGCTGCTGTAAAGTATCTCTCTGACTGCTGTTAAAGCAGTGCAAGCAAGAATGTCTTCCCCACAATCATACATAGACGGCCTATTTGATAAATCTACAATCGGTAAATAAAAACGGCAAATAGGAAAATAATATGGATCAGGGGCTTAATTTAATAAGTAAAAAAAAATAAATTTGGCGACATATTCCCTTTAAGAACTACTCAGCACACTAGACACCTAACATTGACACTAGATAAATGTATAACCTCTCCCTAACCTCTATCCCTCCCTTTCAGTAACAATGGCAACCTCCTTCTTGGATGTGTACTGAAACATTCAAATAGTAAAACACAATTACAGTGACTTAGCAGATATCTCTCTTCTATCGCACTTAACTCAGCATTCGTAGACATAAAACACTTAAGAAGTTCATACAGCGACAGACTGACCAATCTTCAGACTGACAATAAAGGTAGATAAATGAACCACAGCATGACTACTGAGGACAAACATGTCATCATCATTATCAATGCCATATGACACAGTACATCAGTTTAAACCATAGTGCAGCTAATCTGAATTTACTTAAATGGTTAATCTAGTGCATAAAGAGTTAGTTCTGTACATTACACATGTAAACATTCATGGTTCCCTCAATGAACTGTAATTTCCAACTTCTGTCAGCACTCATGTAGTCACAAACCATGACACTCCCACCATCATGCTTGACTGTGGGCAAGGAAAAATTGTCTTTGTTCTCCTCACCTGGTTGCAGCTACACACGTTTGACACTATCTGAAACAAATAAATGTATCTTGGTCTCATCTGACCACAGGACATGGTCCTAGTAATCCATGTCCTATGTAGGCTTATCTTTAGCAAACTGTTTGCGGGCTTTTCTGTGAATCATCTTTAGAAAAGGCTCCCATCTGGGAGGACAGCTATGCAGACCAATTTGATGTAGTGTACAGTGTATGGTCGGAGCACTGACAGGCTGACCCCCACCATTTTAACCTCTGCACCAATGCTGGCAGCATTCATTTCTACTATGGAATATATGAAAAAATTTGAGGTTCTTAGTCTACATTTTTGATCAAAACTGTAAATGCCCACCTACCAAGGCAAGGTGACCCCAATTCCGTTGGGAACCTACGCTACTTGCTACCTCTCTTGTTGTCTGTTCAGACCTCCACATTTCAGGGTTAGAAGGTTCCAGCTTTAAATCTGATCTGATTAAAAAGCCTGTGCAGGTGGGTAGAGTGCATAAACCAAGCGGGGGCACTAGCCACTTCCCCATACAAACAGTAAAAAAAACAAAATCCGTTTTGAAGAATAAACATATATGTGCACACTGCTGTGGCAGTCAAAAGATATGCAAACACAATACAATATCAGCAGCACTCTGTAGGCACTAAAAACGGTCACAGAGGACATAAGAATTTTTTGGAATAGCATTTCTGCTACTATGGAATATATGAAAAAAATTGAGGTTCTTAGTGTACATTTTTGATAAGAAATCATTGTTTGTATCTACCTATATAATCAATGTTATTCAAAGACCGCAGTGAAGCACAGCACGCTTTAAAGGGAATGTGTCATCAAAAAATGACTTATTGTTTAACTCACATTTTTATGTTAAACACATTTTGTAGGAATTTTTGGTTATGTTTTTTTTTAATTTTCCATATCACTTTCAATACTTTTTTAATAATTCTTAAGTCCTGCAGTTTTCACTTTGGCCACTAAGCCTAATCGTCTGACACTTCCTGTTCTGTTTAGAGAGCTTTTCAGCAGTGTGCTCATTATCAGTAAAGCAAGATCAAACTGAAAGGAGACACCATTGTGTACAGATAACACAGAATCTACCAGTCACAAGAGGAGATGTCACAGCTCCCCCTCTCCCACCCTTCACAGGGATAAATCTCTATAGACATCTATGGGACAGAATCTGTCTTAAGGATTCCTATGTGCATGAAGCTGCTGTAAAGTATCTCTCTGACTGCTGTTAAAGCGGTGCAAGAAAGAATGTCTTCCCCACAATCATATATAGACGGCCGAATAGAGAAATCTACAATCAGGAAATAAAAACGGCTGAGAGGAAAAGAATATGGATCAGGGGCTTGATTTAATAAGTAAAAAAAAAAATTGGCGACAAATTCCCTTTAACTAGATGATGAGCGCCCTTTGACTATTAACATCCGGGTGGTAACTCTGCACAGATTTGCTGGAAAGTCAATGCAGAGCGCACAGCCGTGCAAGTGGAGAGCTGGCTGTCGGCATTAGCCAGGCTCTCCACTGAGACGGCAGGGATGGCTTATTACTGTCTCTGCCTCCTCTATTGTTATATACACAACACTCAGATACTGCTGTATATACAGATAATTAGAAAGCCTCGTGGCTTTCTGGCACCGGTGGTCACATTGCTGCTGGGTCTTAAAAGAACTGCACTGCAGTACTTTTAGGAGAATGTATTGTCCATGTAACTGGGGCTAATATATCAGCTAAGTTGCCAGGGAAATCAAGGGTAAAAAAAAGAAAATGTATCTAAAAATGCCATCCAAAGGACTTTTTCTAACCTTAATGGAGAGCACAGTATGTAAAATAAAATAATAAGAAAAACCTCACATACACAAAAATAAATTTTATTAAAGCAAAAAACACTAACAGCCCAAACTGCAACTTTTAGCCCTATCACTGACGACCATAAAACATGATATGACCTGTGTGTAAATGTCACAAAGCTTATTTTAGTGCCATTCTCACTGTTAAAGGTGAATAGATATTAAAATGTGAAAAATAGACTTTTTGCTCCTATTTTCCGTCATGTTAATAGATAAAAAATTATTTAACAATAACATAAAATTAAAAACTAACATATGCAAAAAGGGTATAAAAAAATGAATACATTACTGAGAGTGAAAAAGCGTTACAACCTTCAATTCAGTGTGTGCTACGGAAAAGGAAAATGTGCCTGGACAGGAAGGGGGGTAAATGGCCCAGTTAGGAACTGGTTAAGGTTGTTGAATATATAGTGATAGAAATGTAGTTCAAAGAGGCAGAATGCTGGAGTCCTTACAGATTCTGGGAGACATCTGTAGATTATATAAGCGAGTTCAGAAATTTTAGCACTGTACTGGACTTTCTTGTTCCTGCCAACTTTTCCTCTGCACATGGAAGAACTATTATAACTTTTATTTCTAGTTGTGTGCACAGTCACTGTGAACAATCATGAGCGACTACAGCGAATTACTAATGTTTACCTTTCGTAGACTGCAAATGAGTGAATAGGCTTTGTTCTTCATCTCAAAGTAGTTTTGCAAGTCACAATGATCTGCTTATAACAACAGGAGTTCCTGTTACTCCCCCAAGATTTTGTGTAAGAAGATCAAGTTTTTCCTTGTGCAACATGCTTCTTTGTCAGAACTGCTGAGTAATGCAAAGGTTTTTTTTTTTTTTTGTGGCTGATGCAAACCTAGGGAATTTGCATCATCACTCGGCAGCAATAACCTGGTGTGACAGCAGCCTAAATGCTGTACAAATTATCAAACCCATGAGGAAGCTGACTTGGTCTCCAATGATAGGACAGTGAGGCAGCAGGTGTTCCTGAGCAGCTACTTGGTGCAGCTTTAAGAAAGTTTACATTACACAGTATCTAGCAGAAGTGGAGACAAGATCTACCTGCACAGCACTTTTTTTTCTATCTCTTTTTCATACCATTGTTCCATTAACCATGTATAAGAAATCTGCCTCTGCCGAAATGTCCATGATATCCAAGGGCAGCTGCTACCTTGAAAAGGAATCACAAGACATGTTACCCTCAAAAAAGGGGAAAGAACGTGACACAAAAGGAAAGGTGGTGCTGAAAAAGAAAGTGACCTTATTGAGAGGAATCTCTATAATAATTGGGACTATCATAGGAGCTGGGATTTTTATCTCTCCTAAAGGAATCCTACAACACACGGGGAGCATAGGAATGTCCTTAACTGTCTGGACTGCCTGCGGCATCCTTTCTCTTTTTGGTAAGTATCAACTTGCTCTATTCATTATTACATTGTACACGTGGACTGTTACTACACAAATGTCACTGGAAATCTCTATTTAAAAATATTAATTGTATAAAAAAGTCATAGGGAACTTTTTGCAGCCCAAAGGACATCATAAAATGTAATAGTAAGTGACTTTAAGTAACTTAATAAGCGACTTCAGCTAATCCTATTACACTTTCTATTTATTTATATAATGATTAAGTTATAGTTAATTTAATTTCTTTTGCTCTGTGTTAATATTGAATTCATTTGATTTCATGCCAATATGTTCGTGAGATTGACTAATCCACAGGGACAGCCGTTGTGTGAGATACATGTGTTCTTATATGTCTGTAGCAGAGTGTGATACATCTGTTCCTTACAGTGTAAATTGCTTAGTGTGACGTACCGAGGGTGTGTCAGTAAATACTAGGTCTTACCTTGGTTACATTAACCTGCTCTTTGCCAAGATCTTACACTACAGGTGTCACGGGAAATGTGTTTCGAAAGTTCTTTGTAAAAGAAAAAAAAAAAAAAATGAAAATCAAGTTAAACAAGTGCGCTGTATGATTTTAACAATGGGTATGTTACATAATTGTGAATATCTACAGCAACCATGTGTTTAACAGTAGTGGAAAAAGAAACGTGTCATATAGCTAATGAATTGTTTGTTTACAATTACTATTACAAGACTTAGCATAAACAGCAACATTTAATATATGAATTCTACAAATGCCAAGCATGTCTAAACATATTGGGATTAAACATTAAAGGTGGTTCCCACTATAGACTTTGATGGCATACTGACATAATATACAATCAAAGTCTGATAGATGCAGGTCTCATATGTTAGTAACATGCCCCAGGCTCAGAGTAAAGAGCCAGTTGTACTTGCACATGACTCTCCATTCTGTTCTATGGGATCTCCGAGCACAGGTGAGCACGGTGTTCGACTTTACTCAGAACTCACATAGAACAGAATGAAGAGCCATGTATGAGCGGGACTGGCTTTCAGGGGCCTGTTTCTGAGATAGGAGAAGATCCCGGAGGTGGGGCCTGAACTTATTAGACTTGATATCATATCATATAATTACGATATGACATCAAAGTCTATGGTGGGAACACCCTTTAAGCATAAGTTCCTGTGCTTTGTTCTTAAACTGGAATAAATCCCATAGACTAAAGGGGAGATGTATGGTAACTGAGTAGGTCTAAGACTTTCTTTATTGTCCATAGCAACTAGAGTTCCCTGTCCATTTTTTCAGGGCATTATATGAAATGAAATGGAAGCTCTGATTGGTTACAAAGAAAGTCTTAGACCTGGACAGTTTACTAAACTCTTTAATCTCTGTACCATACATAATGTGTAAAGCATTGTTCACATTGAGTCTTAAAGGGGTTTTGCCACGAAGTAAAACTGGACCGTTTTTGTTTTAGCTGCTCCTTTAGTGATCCAATGTTTACAGCTCGTCTCCAGGGGATACAACCAGAGCTGATAGCTCCTCAGTCCTGGTCGCACATGCTCAGACATCACCTCTCCTCTCAGGCAGCTACTGAGTGTTAAAACTCCAAGTGCTGTCACTTTACTCCCATCCTCTGGACTCCTTAGTAATTAATCAAACAGTGCAAATAAATAAAAAAGGCCTGGTGATGTCATCCTGCAGGGTCACATGATATGCAATTCAAACAAATCATACACGCCTTTTTCTGAGCACACAGAGCTGAAGAGCTGGATACAGGAGGTATGAATTGAGATTGTGGCAAAATCACTTTAAGGTATAGAGATGTAGAAAAATTTTACTTGCCAGTGATATCAAGGCTTTCCATGATATCTGTTCTAAGATCACACACAAAGCCATTAAAAAGCATTGAAAAAATTTAGATAACTTTCTGTGCCATGCTATAATAGTGAATTATCTGTCAAGTTTATCTCTGCTACATCTGTTTTCGGTAGAAATCTTCCATGTATATGCCCAAGTGCATACAACGGAATGCCTAAAGTTTCATACATTGCAAATTATCTCCCATTGTAAAAAGCTATATATTGCATGGTACAAAATCCTTTTTCTGCAGTAATGCCTTGTATTTAACAACCAAATTGATTACACTTTTCAATATAGTAAAATAAAAATTAGCCAATGTGTACCAGCTAAACATAAGGCCCATCATATTCTTTGGACACATTTAGTAAATACTCCAGGATATTTACCCAGAATATATAACTAAGGATCACTATAAACATAGTATAAAACCTAATGTAACCTAAAGCTGGCCATACACATTAGATAAATATTTTGACGGTTCCTGCTAGCCATCTGATGTGTTTAGGGGCCCCCAGTGTAGTTTACCTTACCTCTCGTCTCCCCATGCAGATTACATGTATGATTGGCAAAGCCAAGAGTGCATACATTTAGGGCAGTGCTTCTCAACTCCTGTCCTCAGGACCCACCAACAGGTCATGTTTTCAGGATCTCCCACAGAATGCACTGACAATAATTAAATCACCTGTGCAGCATAATGAAATCACCTGTGCAATGCTAAGGAAAGCCAGAAAACATGACCTGTTGTGGGGTCCTGAGGACTGGAGTTAAGAAACACTGATTTAGGGAGAAGGGAGAGCTAGCTATGAGCTGAAAAGCACTAATGAAAATAGCCCTTTAAATGTTTCAACACACTGCGGCTTCCAAATAATATTATACCTTATGATTGAAATTTTTGTTTAAAAAATTTAAGAAAAGTGCAAAACATAAATCTAGTTGTCACGGGTAGACCGCGGGCCCACTCATACTCCTTTGACTGCGTCCCTGCCGGGTACGAGTGGTGCCGTGGGCCACAGGCACACTCCTGCTTCTATTCAATACTCACCTCTCCTTACTCCTGCTACCCTGTACATCTCTGCCTGCCGGTGTTCACATCCCCGCTCCCTAGGCCAAGTGTGCATGCCAGCCAGTGAAATTTAAAGGCCAGTGCTCCTGTAATTGACTGATTTGCCGGGCGCTGACCCTCTGTCTTCTGTTCACTTCCTGCACTCCATGTCAGATTAATTGTGCCCATGCCTTTAGAGAAATCATTATTCAGTATTTCCTGTGTCTAGCATGTACCAGACCCCATGCCTTCATCCACTGACCATGTTTGCTGCCTACTCTGACCTTTCTGCCTGTCCCTGACTACGAGTTTCCCTGCCAATTCAGTATCACGCTGCACCCCGGCTGCCACCGCAAGGAAGCCATGTCATGGAAAGTGACCTGGTTGTCTCCCGCTGCACGAGTGCAACCTGCCTTGCAGCGGGCTTTGGTGAAAGCCAGGAGGCACCTTAGACTCTGTACCCTAATGTGGCTTTCACTACTGCTTGCAGTAGTCTAGAGGATTCACATCTTAGCTGTCCTAACACAAGTATTGTAAAAGTTTGCAGACACTTCATTGAAACAGCTACTGATTTTCATAAAACTTAATTACAAGTCTTCTATTGATATGACGTGGACCGTGTCATGCTATTGTCCAATTCATTCATCTTCTGTCCACCAGATGGGCCTTGATGGTGCCCCATGCAATACATTCTTTACGTGTCCTCTTCCACAGTATGGTGGACTGTCAGTGAGCGGATTAACCCTATGAAAAAGTGTTTAAGGAAAGTACAGCCATTCCCCATAAAATACTGTAAAATCTGTATTACCATATATTGCCAAAATAGCTGTTCCTGTCTAACAATGGTACATAGTACCACTACCCATGCAGTACTTAAATCAAACTATCAGTGACCAAGTAACAGCTCAGTCTAAAATAATCTAACAAACATGACATCTAGGGCGACATATATGAACGGGGCTGCGCCAGAAGTCTTTTCAGCCCGACATCTAGCGCAGTCCCGTTCACAATAGTTTAAAACCTCCCGTACGCCAGAATACGGCCCGCAGCACTTTGTAATGCACCTAATTTTGGGGGCGTGCGGATGTGGAAGCACTAAAACCATACGAAGCTATAGATTTATAGCTTCGCTACGGCAATTTGAGGCACATTACTGCTAGAACAGGTATACCACTTTCAAAGTGATATACCTGAGCCAGCAATGATTTATGATTCACTGTAGAGTGGGTTAATAAATGAGACGCATTCTATACTATTATTATGCTCATAAAAATTGGGATCTAAACGCCAAAAATCATACATAATGCCCCTAATGTCTAAATAATAAGGACAAACAATATTAAGATTTATGGTGGTCACAAGCCTTGAGAACAATCTATGAGCACCAGGCCACCTAAGATGTGCCATTCATCTGGAATAGTTTATGCTGTTTGTGTGATCACAAAGGTCACTCATCACTAAGGTTGGCACTATCTATGCATAACTCTTTCTGGACATCATTGTGCACTACCAGCTGACCTAAATACTTAAGGGAAGTTATGAAGTCACATACACCATACAAAATGTTTGTGTGAATTGCATTTATGCAGCAATTTACAGCTTTTCAATGGGTGTTACACTGCTTTTGCCAAATTAAAAAAAAACCAAGTGGGGTTATTAGGTTGTAGGATATATGCTCCCTATGCACATGTGCATAGCTATAATGGGTGCAGAGATAGCAATTGCCATTAGACCCTGGAAGCTGAGGGAACCAAAAACCTCTGTGCCACATAAAATAAAGTATTGTAGAAGTTTATAGATTTGGGATGATGAGACCCTTTAAAAAAAAAAACCCCCCCCCCCCCAAAAATTTGG
>JAODAL010046659.1:0-30698 GCA_025379985.1 Phyllomedusa bahiana
TCGCCACAGAAACATGACCTAAAAACCTTTGGGGAAAATGCGAAAACTTATAAAGAAAAAAGTGAGTAAATGGATACGGTTTTGTCATGAAACCTTGCTGTCTTTTACAGTCTCCTCACAGCAAAACCAGCAAATGAACTGTTGGGAAAAGAGAATAAATAATTGCAGTAAGAAATTATCATTTTAAAAAACATTTTCAAGAGGACCATTTCTGTTTGAGAGGAATGTGAAGTAGACCGGCAACATAATCGGTGACCTCGGCAATTGGGGCCACAACATCATCAGAGACCCATGCCTGATTCATCTTGATGAAAGTCAAAGATCCACATTATCTGTGGAAAGCCGGATGCGTTTGTCTATAATGACTACTCCAGCTGTTCTGAAGGTCCGCACAAATATGACGCTGGCTGCTGGGCAGGACCTCTATGGCGTGGCGAGCCAGCTCGGGCCATTCGTCCATTTTGGATACCCAGAAGGTTATTGGGTCCGGAACACATACAAAAACATCGGTGTTGAGACGCAGATAGTCGTGCACCATGATCTTAAGCTGGTCTCTGTGTGTTTGGATGTGTGCCCTGCATTGCATGCGTCGGTGAGGTGGTAAACAAAGATTGCCAGAGGTCACCCATTAGGCTTCTGCCACCTTGCCTGTTGCTGCTGCTGCCACTACGGCTACTTGGCACTGTACTGCTGTCACGTCGCTGATGTTGTTCCACCGTGACATTTGGGGAACGTGAACAAAGCAACAGATGTCTCCAGTTGATCAATCAGCAAGGTTCTCCATTTCCTGCATTTTACTCTCTATTTGGGTGGGTGGAAGGAATAGTGCTGAGTTTTGTGTTGTACCGGGGATCCAGGAGGGTGTTGTTCATTTTGGTGGCATTAATGCGAGGATCATGTTGGAGGAAATGGGCATCCAGCACTCATGTGAGAGATGGAGCCTTGATTTCCCAAGCCTTTGGGTCGAGGGGCACTAGCAAACTGATCTTCCTCATCTTCCTCCTCCGCCTCAAATTCGCGCCAACCTCTTTCCAAGGCAGGGACGTCGGTAACGTCGGTGTCTAGGAATACCTCCTCCTCCTCCTCCGCTGCCTCCGGCACAGCTTCAACACAGCCCTGACTTGCCTGAGATGATGCACCCTGAGAGCTGATGCGCACCTTGCACTAGCTCTGGACCCCGAACCACTGCCTAAATGAAGACCGATGAAATTGTGAAACTGTCGGGCCTTGTGGATTTGACGGAGAGAAAGGCTCTGTCCGCTCTGTGTCAGTCTCTCCTCCGACGCTGGCGGGACCTGTTGTTTCAGAGTGTCCAACGATCGTTCCAGAACTAAGATCACCACAATGCTCATGCTGACAAGGGCATTGTCCGCACTGACCATTTTGGTGGCTTCTTCAAAACTGGCAAGGATGGTGCAGAGCTCTTTCACCTGCCTCCACTCTCGGTGGCTCAACACCCCGAGGTCCGCACCGCTGCTTGTCAGGCCATGTGTCACTTCGTACTGCGTAATGGCATTGCGCTGCTGCCACAATCGCTGGAGCATGTGGAGGGTGGAATTACAGCGTGTTGCCACGTCAACAATGAGACGGTTGACGGGGAGGCCGAGCTGACGCTGCAACGCAGCCAGGCGGGACGAAGCAGGGTGCGAACGGCGGAAGTGCGAACTTAGACTTCGAGCCTTCCTCAGCAGGCAGTCCAGACCCGGGTAGCTCTTTAGAAATTTCTGGACGACAAGGTTCATGACATGTGCCAGGCAAGGGATGTGCTCCAGCCTGACGATCTTAAGGGCGGCCAGCAGATTTCGCCCGTTATCGCACACCACCTTGCCTGGCACAAGGTTCTTGGCACCCAGCCAGCGCTCGGTCTCGTTGCGGAGAGCCGTCCACAGCTCCTGACCTGTGTGTGGACGGTCTCCAAGACAGATTAATTTCAACACGGCCTGGTTTCTCTGGGCACGTGATGCCACCAGAGGACCTTGGGGGAAAGAACCCTGCACCATCCCTGCGGTTTTGAAGAGCGTGCGCCGAGCCTGAGAGCCACCGTCACCCCCAGAGACATCCACCAGCTCACCCAGTGAGCTGTCACAGAGATATAGCGGCCTTGGCCGTGCTTACTAGTCATGTGTCGGTGGTCAGATGGACTTTTCCGGCCACAAAATGCAACAACGCCCCTTGAAATTTTAGTTGACACGTAGCGGCCGGGGCGGGGTTTGGCTTTTTTGGAAAAAGAAATGCCTGCCGGCATCGGGTTTTTGGGGGCAGGCAAGGGCCATGACGTGGGGGAAAACCCCAACTGTGTCCACCAAAAAACGGAAAGGCAACTTTTCCCAACCCAAAACCCTGGCAATGCCTAATTTTTCAGGGCTTTTGGTTTTGGGAGGGTTTTTTGGGTTTAAAACCTTTTTTTCTTCTGCCCCCAAACCCCGGGGAAGACAGAAGGCTGGCTGGGACGGGGCCCCCGGAGGCGTGCAGGTCGTAAAACTGGGAAGGAAAAAACGGGGGTAGGATGGGTCTTGGTGGTGTGGTGGTACTGGGCGACGGTGGAGGTGAAGCGGAGGCACCCCTTATCATGACTTGAGAGACTTTGGCGGGCTGGGGAAAGTTTGGTGGTGGCGGAGGAGGGGGGCGGGGGACGGGAGGGGGGGGGAACCGGGGTTTTTGGAGGCCCGGCTTTGGGCCCCGGGCCCTTTTTTTTGGCCCAATTTTTTTCCCCTCCTTTTCAACTAAAGGGCATTCCCCCGCATTTTGACAAGACTTTTTGGTGGTTGAATACCCCCAAAGGTTTTTGCCTCTTTTTAAATGCTTTTTCGGCATAGGGGGCTTATGACATCGCGGGGGTGAATGGGAGGTTTGGGTTTTAAAAAAATTTGCCCAGGCTTGAGAGGTCCTGGCCCTTTTTTTTGATGGCGAAAACGGGGAGGGGGGTTTTTGCGTGCCCCTGGTGGCGGAATCTTATCAGGGGGATTTCCCCGGCAAATCGCCCTTTTTCCCCTTTTGAGGCGGAACCCTTTATGAAAAACTACCCCCCCCTTGCTTCCCCCCTCCAGTGTTGAAGCGCTCGAAAAGAAAATTTTCTGCTAAAAAGACCACTTGATCCGCAATGTCGTCATCATCACTTTCAAACAGGGGGACTTTTTCCCCCGACATTCTGCATCCGGGCTGGGGGACCAAAAGCAAAAGGGCTGAAAGGCGTTGCCGACCCCCCGGGGTTTTTTTGGCCGTTTCCCCCGGGGCTTCCTTCTCCTCCTCGATGGCATCATTTTAATAAGGGGCCGTCAGAGCGGGAAAAAAATCATCCCCCTTTGGCCCCCTTGATTTTTTTAACCCGGGCCTTCTAAACCCCACCGCATTTTTTATAAAAGAGGCCCTTCAAAAAATTGGTTTTTTCCCAGGGGTTGGGTTTACACGAGTTGACTTTTGGGGTTGCTTCTTTGTTGGAGGGATGCGGGGTGAGCTGATGCCCGACATTTGTGGCCGTGTTTTGGGAGGACGAGGAGGAAAGCTGCGGATGCGGGTTTTTGCATTAACCACTGAAGGGACAGTTTGGCGACGTGTTGTTACTGGTTTCCCCACGGGGGCCCTGCCCCAAAGCGAGGGCGGGTCTGGAGGGGTTCTGCAATGACGTTTCCCGTGGCATGCTTTTTTGTCCCCAAACATTTGGAAAAGGAGAAAACCTTTCTCTCGTACCTCAAACCCCCACGTCCTCCCCCCCTCTTTGCTCGCTTACCACCTGAATTTCGCTCCATGTTCAGAAATATAAAATTTGAAAGGGTTTAGGGAATTTGTTTTGGAAAGTCCTTTTTAAAAAGGGGGCAATCACAGCTTTCCAAAACCCTCAAAACAAAAAAAAATTCTGGTTCAAATTTAAAAGCAAAAGTAGATCTATCAAAAAAGTGGGCCCGCGCCAAAGTGAAAAAAAAACGTATCTGAAAGGTAAATTTGGAAAAATACAAGGTATTTTTGGCACCTACAATTACCTTTGGGGGTGGATCCAAAAAAATTTTTCTTTTAAATTTAAAATTTTTAAATGCAAAGTAGATCCCAACAAAAAAGTGTTTTAAGTGCGCCAAAGTGAAAAAACACGAACTGAAAAAGTATTCGGATAATAAAAAGGGATTTTTTTGGTACCCATCAATTCACCTTTTTTGTGACTACAAAAAATTTCTGGTTTTAAATTCAAAAATGCAAAGTAGGGTCTATCAACAAAGCTTTTTTTTGGCCAAAATAAAAAAAAAAGTTTTTTTGTTTGCAAATTTTTACTACAAGATTTTTTTTGGCACCTTTCAATTCACTTTGGTGACAAAGAAAAATTTCTGGATTCAATTTTTAAATTTCAAGGTGGATATAAACAACAAAGGTGGAATGGGGAAAAATTTAAAAAAGGGAAAACCTAAACTGAAATTTTATACTGGGTAATAAAAAAGGGGGTTTTGCACCTAACAAAGAGACCCCGCATTTCTAGAAAAGTTTTATTTCCCATAAATTCAGGTGCCCAAAATCCAGGGGAAATTTTTTCAATAGAAACTTTTTTAAAAATAAAGCTATTTCAGTGCAATTTCCTACACTAAATCTTGGTGGAAAAATTTATTAGTATTCTTTTTAGGCTTTTTCTGTGTTCGCACGCGGGGGGCCCCCCCCGCCCCCCCCCCCCGGGACTTTTTCGCGGGGGAAAGTTTCCCTTTAAAATTTCCCCTACCTTTAAATATATAAAAAACTTCCAATCTCTAATCTAAAATAAATTGTAAAGGATCCGGGTAATGTTGAGGTTTCTCTGTGAAGAAATATAATAATTTCACTAAGCTGTTGGGGGCACAAGCAGAGCGCATGTCCCCTTTTGCTTTTTGAGACGGAGGAAACTGGGGCTGAACAGGAAAAAGCCGTTTCTATTTAAAACGAGGTTTATGTGATTTTTCCCCCAACGAACCAATTTCACACCCCCGTCAAAGGGCGTTACACACAAATTCCCCTGCTCTATTCTGTAAACTGATTTGCGGGGCCCCAAAATGACGGAAACGCCGAAAATGGGCGATCTTAATAGATAAAGCACTAATTTTTAAACCTTTAAAATTTTCGCTGATTTTAAAAAATTGGGTCCCCCATAAAAATGTCCGATTTCAACCCCTTTTTCGATAATAATCCTTACAAAATAAAGACATGTGAACCCAGTAAGGCTGGGTATGGGTTTTTGGGTGGGTTGCCTTTCCCGGGGCGGGCACAGCGTTTGGGGGGGAGGCCGTCCCCCCCGTTCCAGGCCAGGTTTTGGTTTCCGGTTTTAAACCCGGGGATTAAAAAGCCGTCTCCTTCCTGGTGATCAGGGGGGGGTGGTTGCTGCCAGAACCGGAGCAATGGGGCTGGAGACAGAGGCTTGGCCCCCCAGAGGCTTGGGGAAAAACCCCGGGAAACCCCCCGGGAGAATGGGACAAATTTTTTTGTGTGAGACTGGAAAATTAAAGGGCCTGTTCACATGTGAAGAGGGACTCTGTACAAATGGTAGTTTGTGGCCAGACGGCCCAAAAATTTTTTTTTGGTTTTTTTTTTGTTTTCCTGCCTTTTTTAAGGGCTGTGGCCCCCAATAAAGCCTGGCAAAGGGCCCAAATTTAAAAAGGAAGACCCCGGGGTCAGGGGTGCCAAGGCTTACCAAGGGCGCGAACCTGCAGCTGAATTACCCCCGGGGGCCGAGCCAAGATGGGGGCCCAAAAGGGAAGTGAGGGGGTTTTTCAAAAAATATAATTAAAAAATATATAAATAAAAAATATATATATATATAATAAATTTTAAAATATTATAAATAATATATAATAACTCCTCAGTCAGGGCAGGTTTTAATTTTCCCCTTAAAAACAGGGGAGGAAATAAATTTTAGGGGCACTCAGGGAGGGGAAACAGGGGACATTAAAGGGAGGAAAAGGGGAAAATTTGGGGTCAGGCAAAGGGTTTTAAAAAGGGGGTCAGGGAAAATGAATATTAAAAGGGGACACCCAAGGGAGGCAAAAAAGGGAAAGGGGCCAAAAAGGGAGGTTGGGGGTTTTAAGGGGACAGTCAGGCAAAAAAGATATAGGGGTCAAGGGAGGGAAAATTTGGGGGGTCGGCAAGGGAAATAGAAAATAGGGGCTCCCGGGGGAGGGAAAAAATGGGGCTCAGGCAGGCAAAAGAATAGGGGTTCAAGCCCGGATATAGAAAATAGGGGTTCAAGCCAAACAAATAGAAAAAGGGCTCCCGGGCAGGGTTTTATAGGGCTCAGGTAGGCATATAATAAAGGGGGCTCAGGCCCAAACAAATTTGATATGGGGGTCAGGCAGGCATAGGGGAAAAAAAGGGGCTCAAAGGGAGGGGTTTTAAAAAGGCTCAGGCAGGGGAAAATTGGGGGACAGGCAGGCAAAAGGGGATAAAAAGGCTCAGGCGGGGGAAAAATATTGACCTCAGGCAGGGGGAAAATAAGGGGGTCAGGCAGGAAAAATGGGGATATTGGGGCCCAGGCAAAAGGGATAAGGGTATATAGGGGCTCACCCGGCCGGGCAAATATGGGGCTCAGGCACAAGGGGGGTTAAAGGGGTCAGGGCAGGGAAATGGGGGAAAAAAGGTTCTCAGGCAGGGTAAAATAGGGGCTCAGGGAGGCAGTCAAGGGTTAAAAAATAAAGGGGCTCAGGGGAGGCAGGGGGAATTTGGGGGGTTTAGAAGGGGAAAGGGGATAATAGTGGGCAGGCAGGCAAAATAATATAGCCGGGGGGACCTCAGGGAAAATAACAACATTAATACTTACCCCTTTTCGCTTTCCCGGCTGCCGCCCCTTTCCCTTCTTACCACCTGCGCGGTCCTTTTCCCGGGAGCTCCCGGCGCAAAACCCTTTTGAAGCGCTTTGCCCCGGGGGGGGGAAAAAAAGGCAGCGTCGCGATACATCAAATTTAAACGCAAAAGCTGCCAGCTGAGCCAACAAGGGGCCGCCGGCAGGGCCTCAGTGCTATAATAGGACCCCGGGGGCCCCCCCTGTGTCCCGGGCCCCGTGGCTTACCGGGGAAAATCCAGCATCCCCCGGGGGAGCGGTCCGAAAACTGTCTGCGGAGCAGGGGGACACCGCTCCCGCTCCGCACTGCGTGTGCACCCTGCGAACCACATACAGGACCGCGGAAAATTTCCCGGGAGGTTCAGGGCCCCTGCCGCCCCCTTAGGACAGGCAGAGTAGGCCCCCTAACGATCACCTACCTCTGCCTACCCTCGTCCCCCCCGGGGGTCTGCCATTTTGCCTTCTTAACGGGGGGACCTTGGGGGCACTCCAGGATTTTAAACCCAAATAACGTAGTGTTTACCAAGGTTTTTTTGGGGTGACTGGGGTCCCAGCTGCTTTAGATCATTAACAATTTCCCCCCGTGTAGTTTTAGACTGATTCTCCCCTTTTCCTCATGATCAAGGGAACCCCAAAAGGTCGATTTTGCATGGGGCCCCAATCGATGTCGATTGACATCAAGAGCCCTAACGGGCGTAGAGCCGGAAACTATCAAGGTTTGGGGGGGGATCATAACTTTTTTCTCTCCCCAAAAAATGCAAAAAATGAAATATAATTTATACAAGTGATTTTCTGAATTTTTTTTTGATTTTCTATCTCCAATTTTAAAATTAACCTACCCTTAAAATTAAAGACGTTCAGTCAGTGAGCAAACTTACACAATCACAGGGAAAAAATAATTATTTCTTTCCTTTAAGCCATAAGTTAAAGGGCTTTGTAGGAAAAATTTTAAAGGGTTTTTGTAAAGAAACATACGGGGGTATCCGCGAAAATAAATGTAAACTCGTTCCAGCATGGGTTTATGAAGGATCGTACTTCAAACAATCTCTTGCTTCTATAAAGGATTCTAGACTGGATCGGGTGAGGCAAGGGATTTATATATTAGATTTTTTCTAAAGAAGGATCTAAAATTTTCCTGCTTATAGATTTCACTTTATCACTATCTAAAGTCGCATAAAACTTTTACATATAATTTCCTTTGGGATCATTCTCTTTTGCTTCCAATAAAGTTTTTCTTCAACCCCCCCCCCCCAACTTTCAGACAATTTTTGCAAAATTTAAAATGGTTTTTCCCTTGTTATTGCACAATAAAGTTTCTTCTAAGCTTTTTTTTTCCCCTCTCTTGATTTGCAACAAAGAAGTCAAATTTCAAGCTATTTTTTAAAGTTTTACACATTTTAAATTGTTTTTAAACAAAGTTTCAAAAGCAAAAGAATAGTGGGTGTTAAATGTTCTTTATATGTTTCCTATTTTTTACATTTTGAAAGTTTTTTTTTCTGTAACCTTGACATTTTGATCCATTAAAATTCAAGCAATAAAAGAGTTGGCTTGTTTAACTTTGCTTATTTCAAACCCGAGGGAAAAGGGGGGATTCCCGTGCAACCCCGAGTTTTTTTTTCTTTTTTTTTTATGCTTTATATTTTATGTCTTTTAATGACTATTACTTGCTGAAATTAAAGCTGACAAATTTTTTGAGACGTTTCTTGGTTCCTATTTTGTTAGCTTCAGCTAAAAACTTTATTATTTTTCGATTTGCATACCTACTGCTTGAGCGCCACCATAGGTCCGTATTATATACCTCATCCAAAACACTCGGATGAAACAAGGTTACTATATACCCAGCGAACCAGTTGAAGTGCGATGGATTCCCTGAGACATTTATGGGACCAGGCTGGTCGCTAATTATCTTTTGATGCTATCTATATGAGTTGTACCATCCTGTACAACTACAAAAGGTGAGCGGTTTTCATTACCCTCTCCATTACTGCTGTTTAACCTCACAGTGTTCTGCGATGTGCGCCTGTCCTCTGTTTTCTCTTTTACAGCGCACTACACATTTAGATTTTTCTAAAGAATTTGATAGTGTGCCACATAAAAGGTTGGTAAGTAAAATGAGAATGCTTGGACTGGAGGAAAATGCTTGCAAGTGGGTAAGTAACTGGCTCAGTGATAGAAAACAAAGGGTAGTAATGAACTGTACATACTCAGACTGGAATCCAGTTACTAGTGGGGTGCCACAGGGTTCAGTATTGGGCCCTATCCTCTTCAATATTTTTATTAATGATCTTAAACCTGGATTGCACAGTAGAATATCAATCTATGCAGATGACACTAAGCTCTGTAATCAACACAATTGAGAATACTGTTTTATTACAAAGGGATCTGGATAAGTTGGAGGCCTGGGCAGAGAAATGGCAGATGAGGTTTAACACAGAGAAATGCAAGGTTATGCATATTGGAAGGAAAAATCCATAACATGATTACTTGTTTAACAGAAAAACGCTGGAAAAAAATGACTTGGAGAAGGACTTGAGAATCCTGGTGGACAGTAAACTTAATTGTAGCAGCCAGTGTCATGTATCAGCTGCCAAGGCAAATAGGATTATGGGTTGTATTAAAGAGGGCATAGATGCACATGATGAGAACATAATTCTCCCATTATCCAAGTCACTGGTTAGACCACACATGGAATATTGTGTACAGTTTTGGGCACCAATTCACAGGAAAGACACTGTATAGCTTGAACAGGTTCAAAGGCAGGAAACAAAAATCATAAAAAGACTGGGTGGACTGCAATACCCAGAAATATTAGCAAAAGTTAGGGTTATTTAGTTTAGAGAAAAGACAGCTTCGTGAAGACATAATAAATATGTTTAAATATAGTAAAGGTCAATATATAGATCTCTCCCAATACCCAGTACTGTATCAAGAACAAGGAGGCATCCTGTACGCCAAGAGGAACGAAAGTTTCTACATAAACATAGAAAGGGATTCTTTACTGTAAGAGCAGTGAGACTGTGCAACTCTCTGCCAGAAGAACTTGTCATGGTCAATTCACTAACAGAGTTCAAAAAGGGTCTGGATGCATTTCTAGAGTGTATTATAATGAGTTATAGTGACTAGGATTTTGGAGAAGGGTTTTTGATCCAGGGATTTATTCTTATTACCAGATTGGAGTCAGGAAGGAATTTTTGAGGACAATTGGCTTCTACCTCATGGCGGGTTTTGCCTTCCTCTGGATCAACACTTTAGCACATTAGGCTGAACTGGATGGACATCTGTCTTTTTTCAGCCTTACAAGCTTTTTAACTATGTAACTTTACTACTGGCAGAGTATTGTAAGAGTATAAACAAATATAGCAAGATTTTTGTAGATGTTAACATTTTTTGCAACAGTGTAAGAATATCACAGAGTAGGATAATCGCAAGAGAAAATCAGGTGTTACAAATGTTGACAGATTCTGCAATGTGATAATTTATGATACACTGCAAACAAATAGATACTATGGGCCTCATGTATGAAAACTGTTTAGGTGTAAGGCTAGGGCTACACGGCATTGGACAAAAAACTCACTGAAAACCAAATCCCAAAAACGTTCATAATACTGAGTTTTTTGTCCACTGCCTGTCAAAAGCTGCTTAAAAATGTCAGTTTTTTGGTGTGTTTTGCATTTTTTGGCACTTTTTTACACGGGTTTTTTTCAGAAATGCAAAGCATTATAATTGCTATGAATTTCAGCAATAAAATGCGGCAAAAAATGTCCAGTACTTTACATAGATCCAACAGTAAATTTTCTGCCCTGCTCAGTCGTTTTTTGGAACATGTTTTTCAAAAACCGACCAGCAAAAAAAACGAGCAGAAAAAAAATGTTCTGTGGAGACAACAGAACATTTTTTCTATTATAGTCTATGGGAGCTGTTTTCAGTCGTTTTTTCAGTGTTTCTAGAAAACGAAAAACACTGAAAAAATTAGCGTTTTTGTGTGCAGTGGAGACATAGCCCAAGACTTTCTTTGTTGCCTATAGCCACCAATCAGCGATTCCCTTTCATTTCATATAGTGCTCTGAAAAAATGAATGGGGAGCTCTGATTGGTTTCTATGGGCAACAGAAAAACTCTTAGACCTTTGTGATTGTGTATAACTATACAAAAAAGGGATGCATAATAAGGAATAGATATACATAAGTCAATTACCAAGGTTTTTAAGGTTCCAATGCATTTCCCATACAATATTTTTGGGTTCATCAGGGAACCACTATGCAAAAGCAAATGGCTAACAACTAGGGATGAGCGATATTATCGACAGAAGTTGAAATCGGCATGATTTTTAGGCTGATCGAAATTTGCCGATCACGCGATATTTTAGGTGACAATCTTACAGATAATCTATTACTCTCGTGCCATTTTTAGCGTTTCCTGTCATTTTGGCGGCCGAGGATAGAGATGGGTGAGGAGGATGTACAACGTCACCACTTTGTATGGATCTCATTGACTGCAAAAATCATGTGACCTTGTTTTATCTATGCTGCTGCATTTCCTGTTTGAGCTCAGACTCTGTCTATCAAACTTCACAGCAGGACGTGTCTCTCAGCGTTTAAAACAACAGCTGTTCTAACAGCTCTTATAGTCAATTTTAATACAAGAAACCATCCACCTACAGCTTAGAATTAGAATAGAGTTAGATTAGAGAATTGCACTTCTTATTTAGTTAGAGAAAGTTTTAAGGATATCTACTGGTGTGTGTAGCCGTGGGGCTGCGGGGGTGGGGTGGGAGGGGTGGCAGCAGGAGAGGCTTTTGAAACGAAGGGAGATATTTTGCAGCTCAGTGTGTTCTGTGATTTTCAATTGAAAATGAGTTGTTTTCTAACACTTTTTTTGGCCAAAACACCAAAACTTAGCCATAGATGGTAAAAAAAAAATATAAATTGTATTGAGAAAAACTCCATAAAAGTATACAAATGTGAATATAAAAAAGGATACAAAACACACACCCAAACAAAATGCTGCTACAAACCTCCAAAAACAACAGGGAAAGTAGACACACCCATATATCAGATAACAGGCTGAGATAAAATATAAATGATACAATATCTTAAAGCATAGAGCATACTTAGCGCCAAGTGTCACCCAGTATATGGTGGGGAGCAGCACACCCCGACGCACGTTTCGCCTATGGCTTCTTCAGGAGAAATACTAGTGTGGATGGAAGATGGTGACAGAAGGCTGCCCAATCACATCACATATGTTTGATAGACAGGTAAAAGGTCCAATGAGCCATATATAAATATAGTAAATGAACGATCAATTATATAAATAGGCAAATATGAGAAGAGAACCCACCAAAACATACATACATAATATAAAATATAATCCAAAATGGATAAATATCCCAACATGTTATTAAAATTAACCTTTTACATATCACAAAATAAATCTGGACACGGCACAACAACCGGAACCGGAAGTGACATAAAACCCCATGGAGCGCTACTGCATCTCAAATACCAGAACCGGAAGTGCATAAAACGCCATCTTAATAATTGTATATCAGGCGCTTTGCACTACACCGTAACTGGAATAAAGATAAAAGCCCATGGGACGCAACTGGTTCCGGTTTTTGTGCCGTGTCCGGATTTATTTTGTGGTATGTAAAAGGTTAATTTTAATAACATGTTGGGATATTTATCCATTTTAGATTATATTTAATTATATTTTATATTATTGATCGCTCATTCACTATATTTATATATGGCTCATTGGACCTTTTACCTGTCTATCAAACATATGTGATGTGATTGGGCAGCCTTCTGTCTATATATACACCATCTTCCATCCACACTAGTATTCCCCCTGAAGAAGCCATAGGCGAAACGAGCGTCGGGGTGTGCTGCTCCCCTACATACACTGGGTGACACTTGGCTAATTATGCTCTATGCTTTAAGATATTGTATCATTTATATTTGATCTCAGCCTGTTATCTGATATGTGGGTGTGTCTACTTTCCTTGTTGTTTTTGGAGGGTTGTAGCAGCATTTTGTTTGGGTGTGTGTTTTGTATCCTTTTTATTTATTTTTTTACAACAAAAAGTTTTTTATTGATGCATATGTAAGAAATTAACAAATGTATCTGTAAAGCTCAGAACTGAGTACAATTTTCTTAAGTCCGCTGCACAAGACAGGAAAATACAGGCAACAGAAAAAAAAGAACAGCAAATGAAACCAAGAACAGGTTAGGAACCAAACAATTACAAAAGCCATGCTATTACAGAGAATGTCCTATTACAGGCATATATTGACACTTAAAGGGGATACCAAATTATGCACAAACCTATGAGCAACTGTCAATGCTACGGGTGATCAAAGATAGAGCTCTGGCGATAGGTTGGAACGGAATCAGATAAGGCAGAAAATACCAGGGTTTTTTTGGGGTTTTTTTTTTTTCCTCCCACTTTCTCCCCACCTCCCCTGTTCCTCTCTCCCCTCACTCCCCTTCTCCTCCCCGTCTCCTCCGACACCGGCATTCATGGTGGCCTAGTCCCGATGACCCCACACATAATAGATGGAATCTGTCCAATGGGACCATCTCTCTCTAACCATGGCCACCTTATGGGGAAGGACCAGTAAACTGGTTTCGGCGTGAAATTGGTTATTTACTCTGGTCAAGACCTCTGTGAGAGGGGGAGTAGTAGGAGATTTCCACGAAGCAGCTATCGTGGAGCGAGCAGCAATCAGTACGTGTGCTAACGTTGTATGGCAGTCAGGTGGTAACGTGTGGTAGAGTAAGTCTAGTAACGCTATATCAGGCAAAAGAGTAAACCCTATCTTGAGAATGTCCTGTAGCAGTTTTTCCACTCTGCTCCACAAGGGCCGGACCACTGGACAGTTTCACCACATGTGTAACAAGGACCCCACCTGTCCACACTGCCTCCAACAAAGATTGGAGTATCCTGGGATCGAATGTGCTATTCATGTAGGAGTTAAGTACCATCTCAACGCTATCTTCCTACCCAATTCTAAGTGATTGGCACAACTGGAGTGTTTCCGTACTATATTTAATCCTTTAAGGTCTATACCTGTTTTGGCATTAAGGACCAAGCCCTTTTTTTCAAATCTGACATGTGCCACTTTATCTGTAAATAACTTTTAAACACTTTTACCTATCCTTGTGATTCAGAGATTGTTTTCTCGTGACACATTGTGCTTTAATTTAGCAATTAATTTTGATCGATAAAATCCTTGTTTAGATGTAAAAAAATATCGAAATTTTGTGAAAATTTGGAAAAATTTGCCATTTTCAAAGTTTAAACATTTCTGTGTGCAAGACACATAGTCACACCAAACAAAATAGTAAATAATGAATATCTACCATATGTCTACTTTGTGTTGGCATGATTTTTTTAAACATCCTATTATTTTTTTAAGACATTTGGGGGCTTTGAAATTTTAGTAGCAAATTTTTTACATTTCTGGAAAATTTGCAGAACAGATTTTTTGGAACCAGGCCACTTCTGATGTGGTTTTGAGGGGCTTGTAAGTTAGAAACCCCCATAAATGACTCCATTTCAGAAACTAAACCCCTTAACATAGTCAAAACAGCATTTAGGAAGTTTATTAACCCTTTAGGTATTTCGCAGAAATTAATGAAAAGCGAAAGTGAAATTTCAAAAATGTAACTTTTTTGCAGATTTCCGATTTTTGTTCATTATTCATTGGAACACCGTAGATTTTACCAAGAAATCGCAACTCAATAATGATTCTCCTTATTATGCAGTTTTTGGAAATACCCCACTTGTGGCCCATATACGCTTTTTGACTCTTCCACAGGCCTCAGAATTGAAGGAGCACATTCTTGTTTTAGAGTATTTTTCAGGCTTTATTAGGATAGTGATGGGCAGTGACAGATGTGGGAACAGAAGTTACAAGCTGTCTTTTTAACTGATCAGACAGCTATAACAATATGAGTGAGGGGAAAAGGGACTTAGCAATGAAGGGGATTCATTTTTTTGTGTGTTTTTCACTGTATGAGCCAGTGATGATCACTGGCAGAAAATTGCTGGAACTTGAAAGTGGCAAACTGGTCTGATCAGACAGCTGCCACATATAGATCACAGGGGCAGTGAAGTGATTAGGCAGTGGAGGGGTTAATAAAGTATTTCAGGCTGTGACAGCCCAGATCCCAGCACAGGGCACTAGGACCCAGCACAGAAATACCATCTCCTCACTCTCTCACACAGAGAGTGGATCAGCTGTAAACTGTGTGTTAGCAGACCAATCCCAACATCCTCAGCACAGGGATCACAGGACTTCAATGATTGATCACCTGCTGTGTGTAACTGAGCTAATTAGCTGCCAGAAACAGCAATTAGCATAGAGCTTTCATCTTATCTCTGCACAGGGAGACATAAAGATGTCATGACATTCAGGGTGCATTAATAGGCAGTGAATCATGACGTTCAGTAACCTCAGGATACCTTAATGGGTTAAGGCTTGAGACCAGCATTCCAGAGAGAAGGTCTGTCCCAAGGTACTCTCGCAACGAACCTCATAATCTGGCTTATCGGGTATCTCTACGTCAAAAAGGGTTTGGTAAGCGGCTGAAAGACCTCCTTTAGTTGAGGGACTAATCCAAAGCAGCCTGTGAAGTGTGGAGGAAGGGCCCTTGCTCGCTGGCCAATTCATCGCTTGGACTGTGTGTCTGATTTGAAGATAGAGATAAAATTGACTACGAGGAATTGGTAAGCGGTTACATAGCTCCTCAAATGTACAGAAATGATGGTCGCGCATCAGGTCTCCCAACATATGTATTCCTAAGTTCAACCAGAGATGTATAGGTATATCTGGGGCTAAGCAGAATAGAATGGAAGCAGGCACTTATTCCTAGAGACATTGACCCGTCTTGCCAGGACTATATGCTTTCGCCATGCTCTCACTGCGTGAGACATCGTGAGTATGCTCAATGTCGGTGGTTCCCAGCCAAACAACATGGCCAATAGGTAGTCCCTGAAGGTACCCTTGGGGATAGTAGAATTCTCCAACGACAACCAATGCTGGGTCTCTGAGGAGCACCAATATGCGGAGAGCAGTTCTAACACCGAAGCCACATTATATTGGAGAAGGTTCGGAACAGATAGGCCCCCACTATCTGACTTTCGGAATAGTCTACGTATCCTAGGTTTCTTCATACTCCAAATAAAGTGGAGAAGTTGGTTCTGTACCCTGGTTATGAGATCTTTAGGGAACAGGAATGGTAGCGATCTAGATATATAAAGGAACTTAGGTAATAGCAAAATTTTTGTCACATTGATGCGCGCTAAACATAATAGTTGAAGCTTGCTAAGTCTGGCAATTTCTTGCGTAAACACTTCACTGAGATCTAATAAATTCTTTTCAATTGTGGTTTCTATGTCCGGGTATATTTTGACCCCTAAGTAGGAAATGTGGGATGAAGACCATACAAAATCTAGTTGGGAGAGCTGCTGCTTTAGAGAAGGGGGGCAATTGAACGGGAGGAATACTGACTTAGAAATGTTAAGTTTATAAAAAGAAAGTAGTGCATACCGGTCTAGCAGAGAAAGTAACGCAGGGATGGAGGTTTCTGGGTTCTGCATGATAACTATAATATCCTCCGCATACAAATTTACTTTGTGGACTCGTCCATGGATCGTTATACCCACAATATCTGCTGCTTTCCTGATATGTTCTGCCAGAGGTTCCGCACAGAGGTTGCCGTTTGATATGTCAAATTTGACGGACAAGAAACAGAGGGCAAGGTATATACGGAGGTGATGGCCGTAAGGATCATACCCTGAAAACCAAATTTCTGTAGGACACACTTCATGTAACTCCAATTTATTGTATCAAAAGCTTTCTCCCCATCTAAAGAGAAAAGGGAGAAAGGAATGCTCTGCGAACGAGCCACTTGTATGACATTTAGCACCCTTCTTATGCCGTCTCTGGTTTTCCTGCCCTTGACAAACCCTACTTGATCTTCATTGATTAGGCTGGGAAGAAATTCATTTAGTCTATTGGCCAGAATTTTAGAAAATATTTTAATATCTGAATTTAATAACGAAATGGGCCTATAATTTGTGACTAGGTCCTCTGGTTTACCTGATTTGTGAATAGTTGAGATGTGGGCACACAGCATTTCCGCTGGAGGAGCTCCCTTTTCAGCTATAACATTGAATAAGCGAGACATGTGAGGGGAAAGTAAGTGAGAAAACAATTTGTAATACTCGTTAGTAAAGCCATCAGGCCCGGGGGATTTATTACATTTCAATTGAGAGATAGCCTGCTGTACTTCCTGCAGCGAAATTGGTTTGTTTAAGATCTGTAATTGGTCTCGTGTCAAGGACGGAAGAGTAATTTCATTCAAGAATTTGTCTATAGCCTCACGGGAAACCAGTGGGGTGTTAGCGTCCGATTGGAGATTGAATAGAGAACTATAATATTTCGCAAAAGCATTGGAGATTTGCTGAGGGTCTATAATTCTGCCCGAAGAGGAGGAGGTAATGTAGGGGATCCGCGTTTTGGCTTGTAATATTCTAACTCTCCGCGCTAGTATCTTGCCAGGTCTGTCCCCTTGGAGGTAGAAATTCCAGCGGAGTTTACTCAGGTGGAATTCATACTGTTGTAATTGCAAGGTGTGAAGTTTAGTTTTTAGTATAATGAGTTTATCCTTAAGGGGCTTAGAGGGGGTCGCTTTAAATTGTGACTCTACTCTTCCTAGCTCATCCAAGATGTTATGGAGAAGTGATTCCCTATTGCGCTTCTCCCTAGCCGCTATTTTCATACATACTCCTCTGAGATATGCCTTGTGTGCGCACCAAAATGATTCCTCAGAGGGAGCTGTGGGGGCATTTAGTTCAAAATAACCTGAGAGAGCTTTTGTAATCTCTTTAGTAATTCTCTCAGATTTGAGCAGAAAATTATTTAGTCGCCAGGGGGAGTGAAAAGAGGGGGGCTGACCTGTGTTTAAGGTTAGATAAATGGGAGCGTGGTCTGACCAAGTTCTAACCCCGATTTCAGAGTCCGAGACTAAAAGTAACGCTGCACTATTAACTAGGAAAAAATCTATTCTGGAATGCGAGTCTCTCGCCGCAGAATAGGAGGTGAAATCTTTTTCAGAGGGATGAGCATATCTCCAAGGATCATGAAGGTTCTCTTCCATGGTCAGGTTGCCCAGCTCTGGAGAGGTTTTGGAGCAATTTCCAGACCTGTCTATAGACCTATTCATTACTACGTTAAAGTCCCCGCAGATTATTAAATTACCTTGGGCTTCCCTTCTAACTTTAGTTAATACCTTCCTTGCTGATTTGGCACGTAGACTCCAACTAATGTGAAGGAAACAGCATTTAAGGTACACCGCAGTATTATGTAGCGTCCCTGCTCATCAATTGTCAGGTTAGAGAGGGAGTAAGATACTGAGTTTTTGATGAAGAAGGACACCCCTGCCTTCTTGACGTTAAGTGTAGAGTGATGGGCCCGATAGAAATTTCTATTTTGCAGCCTAAAGGAGTCTTTTTTACATAGGTGTGTTTCCTGGACACAAACCACATCTGCATGGGACCGGGAAACCTCTTTCCAAAACATAGATCTCTTAAAAGGGGAGTTCAACCCGTTAGCATTTATGGACATAAATTTTACCCCCATTGAAACAAAGATAACGTACTATTTAGGAGTAGGACAGTAATCCCACTCCACATTGAAATGCCTGCAAATAAAATCGTGTTAATAGCGAATTGGCAAACACAAGTTAACACATAACTGAACAATTTAGGAACATGAAGTAACCACCATAAGAGGTCAGAACTGAGCAGGAGGGATTCCACTACTCGGGAATCAAGGCAAGTCATTGCCTACAACCTAAAAGGAAAAGATCACAATAGGTGACTATGGAGCGAGGTGACAACAGTGGGAGCGGGAGGAGACACTCCAATAGGGGATAGATATGAAGACCATGATCTGGAGGTCTAGACCTGGACCTTGTGCGAGCTCTCTTATCAGACCAAAGCGGAGTAATCAATTCCGGTCTAAACTGCTTCTTCCTGACCGGGCTAGCATCTGATGGAGAGAGCAAGTTCCAGCTGCGAAGGGTTAGGCATACCTCATTCAGCGAATTGCAAATAAACTGTTTGCTCTCCTTCATTATAATTAATTTTACAGGAAATCCCCAGCGGTACTGAATTCCTTTTTCTCGAAGAATTCTAGTATATGTTTGATATTCTCGACGTCTCAACATTGTTGCGGCAGATAGATCCAGGAAGATGGATAAAGCCTGAAATCGATCAGGAAGTGTGTCTGATCTGCGTAGGACGCGGAGAAACTCCTCTTTCGTAGTATAGAAATGAATTCTAGCTATGGTGTCCCTAGGAATCTGTGGGGGTAAGTTCTTTGGTTTCGGAAGCCTGTAAACTCCATCTATGGTAAGGTCCAACGAGGAAGCATTTGTGTAAGACAGAAGCCATCAAATCGGTAAGAAAATCATTCAGTTGGTACGGGGGAACACTTTCAGGAATTCCTCTGATTCTTATGTTGTTACGCCTAGACCTGTCTTCCAGGTCTAGGACTTTAGATGCCAGACGATGTACTTCCTCCTCCAGGGTGTTGTTGGCATCTATCAGACTGTTGTGGGACTTAACAAACTCCGCCATCTTGTGTTCTATATGATCTGTGCGGGAGGCTAATGAATGAAAATCTTGTCTTAGATCGTCCATCATTTGTTTGATATCAGACTGAAGAGAAGATCTGAAGGAGGAGAACAAGTGCTGGAGAGAAGCCACAGTAAGAGGTTGAGAATCCGGTAAACCTTGGTGTTCTAGGTCCACCGATTCCGCTCTGGAGGACGGAGTAGGGGATGATGGAGGGGGGAATCTCAGTTCCCGCTTGGCCTGGGATGAAGAGAAATATTCTGGAAGCTTTGTGGGCTTGTTGCCTTGGTTTCTCTTGGAAGTGCCTCCCATAGTTCCAATGAGCTGAAGGGGAAGAATCTAGCAGAAGCGATTCTAAGGTAAGAGTCCAAGTGGCTGTTATGTGGTCGCTGATGAAACCCAGAGGCACAGACAGAGCAACCAAGACGTATGGGGTATAGCAGTTCACTCTCTAGGTTTTTTATTTTTTTATTTTCCTCTCCTTTTATCCCTTTTATAATATCTTCCCCTTTTTCCTCTATATGGCTAATATGCCACTGCAAGACAATGACTTGTCTGTTGTCGTGATGTCTTGTGCGGATCAACGATCACCACCGGCAAAGGCAGTGTAGACCGCCAGTCCTCTATCTTGACCGAATGAGCAATAGGGACCGCTGTGAAGGCCCAGCAGAATGAAGGCCTGAAATGTCCGCAGCTCTCACTGAAGGGTGTGATGTAAACAGTGCAGTCCGTTCTCAGTGATCCAAGGACTCTGTGTGTGGAAGGACTGAGAGGTGACCTTGAATTACTAGGTGTATAAACCAAAGCCATTTCCCCTGTAGCAGGGAGTGAAGGAGATATGTAAAATGGCAATAGGGACCGCTGTGAGGACCCAGTAGAATAAAGGACTGAGATGTCCGCAGCTCTCACTTAAGGGTATATCACCAGCAATGCAGTCCGTGCTCAGTGGTCTGGGGACTCTGTGTGTAGAAGGGCTGAGAGATATCCTTGTATTATTTGGTGTATATGCCAATGCTGCTTCTCCTGTAACTGGGAGTGGAGGTGATATGCAAGAAGGCAGGAGGGACCACTGTGAGGACCCAGCAGAATAGAGGACTGAAATGTCCACAACTCCCACCTAAGGGGATGTTGCAAGCAGTGCAAACAGTTCTCAGTGGTCTGAGGACTCTGCGCGTGGAAGGGCTAAGAGATGTCCTTGGATCACTTGGTACATATGCCACAGCCGCTTCTCTTATAGCAGGGAGTGGAGGGGATATGTAAGATTGCGCCAGAGGCTGTTGGGCCCAGGATGAAGGCGGTATGCAGCAAAATCTCCTTTTGCTGGATCTTAGGTGGTCTCAGTCCCCAGTCCTGCAGATTATATAGCTATCACCTGTGGCTGGCTGATGTGGGATCACTGAGGGGTTTCTCCCTTGTGGGGACCGCGAGGAGGGAGACGAGCTGTATGCAAAATGGTGCCGTGTGCCAGTACCTGCAGAGACCTTCCCGCGATCTCCTCCGCGCAATTACCGGGGTCCCGGAGTCAGATCCGAAGCCGTAGCCACCCGCAGGAGCTGCCGCGTCGATGGATAGCGATGGGCTGTCGGGTAAGGGCTGCTCACCGCTTCTCTCAGCTTCTCCGTGCCCGGCGGGAAAGTACCGCGGTCTCCTCTGTCTTGCCGCCAGTACAGGTCAGTCTCCACACACTGACGATCTGCGGTTGTAGTGCACGCAGATTCACCCGGAGGGTCTCAGAATGTTCCTCTCAGCCTGTAGGTGCTGAAGTGAAAGGTCAGGAGCGGATTTAGGGTCTTCTGTGGCTTAGTTGGGCCGCTTTGCTGGAGGTCAAAGTCCGAAGCTCTCACAAAGTCCGGAGCTCTTAACTTATCCCTATAACTTTTAAATAGTTTTACTGAAGTCCGTGCATCTCAGTTTGGCGCAAAGAGTTCAGTTGTACGAATATTGGGCGACGTGTATGAATCTCGCCGCGTCAGAGCGCACGTTTTCGCCAGTTTTCCGGCGAAATTTGGGCCTCATGTATGTCGGCGCCGAGGTGCGCTCATACATGCGGTGTTAAGTCTGCCGCACCTCGCCAGTGTGTGAGGCGCAGTGCGGGACTTAGGCGCAATGCGGGACTGCGCCTAAGATTCGCCGCCCGACGTAGTGCGCTCATACATGCGGGGAAAAGTTCACCGCGTCTCGCCAGTGTGTGAGGCGCAGTGCGGGACCTAGGCGTCGTGCGGGTCTGCGCCTAATAGTCGCCGTCCGAGGAGGTGCGCTCATACATGCGGTGAAATGTTCACTGCGCCTTGCCAGTGTGTGGGGCGCAGTGCGGGTCTTAGGCGCAGTGCGGGACTGTGCCTAACATGTATTCCGATTCGAGACAGGCTGGAAATGAGCGAAAAATCATTAAAGTATGAATCAAAAAATCACCTTTATTAGGTGTAAAACATTCTCTGAAAAAGAGCTCAAACCTACTAAAAAATACATAAATAAAATCACTTTCCAAAAATCTAGAACGGCGCAACATCGGCAATTTGGATATTGGAAATTGCCGGGAAATACAGTAATTCAAATTCTGTAAGCTATTCTCATTGGTCGGCAGAAACCAGCCAATCAGAATAGGAGTGATAGTGACCCATTATAACCTATGGAGAAATATTGACCAATCAAAATCAAAGCCGGGACAGTACAAAATACAGTAAAAATGCAGAAAAGAGCTGATTGGTTGAAGTAGTACTATCACAGTACTAGAATATTTCCCATAGACAGTAATCACTTTCAGGGCGCCCTTCTATCGCGCCCTTCTTTCTCCACTCAAAATAGACGCACTACATATGATTGGTGGATTCATATCTTCCGCCTGGGCTCAACCAATCAGCTCTTTTCTGCCTTTTTTACTGCCCTGCCTTTGAATTTGATTGGTCAATAATTCTCCATAGGTTATAATGGGTCACTGTCGCTCCTATTCTGATTGGTTGGGTTCTGCCGACCAATGAGAAGAGCTTAAAGAATTTGAATTACTGTATTTCCCGGCAATTCTCTATATCCTAATTCCTGGTGTAGCGCCGGTGACGACGACAAACGCGTTGTTAGGGATTTGATTGATTTATGTTTATAGAAGGTTTCGGCTCTTTTTCAGATAATGTTTTATACCTAATAAAAATGTTTTTTGCCGCACGGCGCTGAGAGCCGAGATTTCATTGCCCCAATCTGGCCATAGACTACAATGGGACAAGTAGCTCGCGCTCTGATTGGCCGGGATAGCCAAGCCCCCGCTACTTCAACCAATCAGCTCTTTTCTGCATTTTTCTGTATTTTGAACTGTCCCGCCTTTTCATTTGATTGGCCAATACTACTCCATAGCTTATAATGGGTCACTGTCGCTCCTATTCTGATTGGTCGGCAGAAACCAGCCAATGAGAATAGCTTACAGAATTTGAATTACTGTATTTCCCGGCAATTTCCAAGATCCTAATTCCTAATGTTGCGCCGCTCTAGATTTTTGGAAAGTGTTTTTTTTTTTTTTTTTTTGTGAAGGTTTGAGCTCTTTTACTGATAATGTTTTACACCTAATAAAAGCGATTTTTTTTAATCATACTCCATGCCGCACGGAGCTGAAAGCCGAGATTTCTGTTGCGATCTTCTATATGTTTCCTCTCATGTTACGTTCTTGCTTCACTTCGCCTCCGCCGGATCAACTTCACCTTGGTCTGCCTGTCGGAGCTGGCGAGTGCTGCAATGCGCCGCACTTTGCCGACCCGCGATCGTACATGCCTCGGAGTTTTCGATCGCGCCGCGTCCCGCCCCTTCATGTTAGGCGCATCCGAAAGTGGCGAAGGCTGCACCTAACATCGCATCCCTGCGTCCGACAGCAGATTCGGGCCAGTGAGGCGCAGGATACGCCAGAAATCGGGCGCAAATCCCGATCATACATGTCGCCCATTGTGTTCTACATATTTCCTAGTAAATTACGCTTGTAGTCAGTGGTGCAAAGGCTGCCATTTTAATCCATATAATATTTAAATACTCTTATTGCAGTCCGTGTGTCTCAGTTTGGTGCAAAGAGTCCAGCTGTATGAATATTGTGTTCTACAAATTTCCGAGTAAATTACTCTTGTAGTCAGTGGTGCGAAGGTCGTCGTATTAATCCATATAACTTTTTAATACTTCTATTTCACTCAGTGCATCTCAGTTTGGGGCTAATCACCTGTGTTGATGATGATGACGACATTGCGGATGCAACGTGGTCTTTTCAGCAGAATTCGCTTGCGAGCGCTTCATCACTGGACAAGGAGGAAGACGATGGGTTAGTGTCAGTACGGGTCCTGCCTCAAAAAGGGGGAGGGCGGTTGCACAAGTCCGCTGAAATTATTCCGCCAGCCATGATCAGCGGAAACACCGCTTCTCGCATATCGCCGTCGAAAAGGTCCAGGACCTCTCAAGCCTGGGCCTTTTTCGAGCAAGCCTCTGATTCACTCAGCGATGTCATATGCCGCCTTTGCCGTAAACGCATCAGTAGAGGGAAGAATCTTAGGTGTTTAACCACCATCAACATGTCTAGTCACATGCATCGAATGCATGAGTTGAAATGCATGAGTTGAAATGGAGGATCCCGGGCTTCCAACCACTGTCACACCCTCTGTCTCTGCCTCCTCCTCCTCTGCCTCGACCAAGCGTTCCTCAGCTGCCCATGTCTGTCAGCGTCATGAGCAAGGATCAGCCTCCACTTCAGCCTCCACCATCGCCCGAGTACCACCAGCACCACCAGAGACACAGCCTACCCCTTCTCCTTCTACCAGTTTGACCTGCATGCCATACAGCGGCCAGTCTAGCAGCCAGCCTTCTGTCTACCAGGTTTGGGAGCAGAAGAAACACTTTAACCCAAACCATCCCAAAGCCAAAAGCCTGAATGTCGGCATTGCCAGGCTTTTGGCCTTGGAAATGTTGCCTTTCCGTCTGGTGGACACAGATGGGTTCCGCCACATCATGGCCCTTGCCTGCCCCCAATCCCCGATGCCATGCAGGCATTTCTTTTGCTGAAAAGCCGTCCCTGCCCTGGGCAGCCACGTGTCATCTAAAATTTCAAGTTCGTTGTCTGCATCTGTGTCTCGCAAAGTCCATCTGACCGCCGATACATGGACTAGTAAGCACGGCCAAGGCCACTATATCTCTGTGACAGCTCACTGGGTGAGCTGGGTGAATGTCTGGTGGTGACGGTGGCTCTCTGGCTCGGCGCACGCTCTTCAAAACCGCAGGGATGGTGCAGGGTTCTTTCCCCCAAGGTCCTCTGGTGGCATCACGTGCCCAGAGAGACCAGGCCGTGTTGAAATTAATCTGTCTTGGAGACCATCCACACACAGGTCAGGAGCTGTGGACAGCTCTCCGCAACAAGACCGAGCGCTGGCTGGGTGACAAGAACCTTGTGCCAGGCAAGGTGGTGTGTGATAACGGTCGAAATCTGCTGGCCGCCCTTAAGATCGGAAGGCTGGAGCACATCCCTTCCCTGGCACACATCATGAACTTCATCATCCAGAAATTTCTAAAGCGCTACCCGGGTCTGGACTGCCTGCTGAAGAAGGCTCGAGGTCTGAGCTCACACTTCCACTGTTTGCACTCTGCTTCGTCCCGGCTGGCTGCGTTACAGCGTCAGCTCGGCTTCCCCGTCAACCGTTTCATTGTTGACGTGGCAACACGTTGGAATTCCATCCTCCACATGCTCCAGCGATTGTGGCAGCAGTGCAATACCATTACGCAGTACGAAGTGACACATGGCCTGACAAGCAGCGGTGTGGACCTCGGGGTGTTGAGCCACCGAGAGTGGAGGCAGGTGAAAGAGCTCTGCACCATCCTTGCCAGTTTTGAAGAAGCTACCAAAATGGTCAGTGCGGACAATGCCCTAGTCAGCATGAGCATTGTGGTGATTTTAGTTCTGGACACCGACGTTACCGAAGGAGGTTGGCTCGGATTTGAGGCGGAGGAGGAAGATGAGAAAGATCAGTTTGCTAGTGCCCCTCGACCCAGAGGCTTTGGAAATCAAGGCTCCATCTCTCACATGAGTGCTTGGATGCTCCATTTCCTCCAACATGATCATTAAGGCCATCAAAATGAACAACAGTTATTGGGTGGTCACCCTCCTCGATCCCTGGTACAAAGCAAAACTCAGCACTTTCTTTCCATCCACCCAAATAGAGAGTAAAATGCAGGAATTGGAGACCATGCTTATTGATCAACTGGAGACATCTGTTGCGTCTTCTTCACGTTCTTCAAATGTCACGGTGGAACAACGTCAGCAACGTGACAGCAGTAGAGTGCCAAGTAGCCGTAGCAGCAGCAGGCATTGTAGCATAAGACTAATGGGTGACCTCTGGCAATCCTTGTTTACCACCTCATCAACGCATGTAATGCATGGCACACATACAACACGCAGAGAGCGGCTTAAGATCATGGTGCATGACTACCTGCGTCTCAACACCGATGTTTTTGGATATGTTCCGGACCCAATCGACTTCTGGGTATCCAAAATGGATGAATGGCTCGAGCTCGCTAGCCACGCTATAGAGGTGTTGTCCTGCCCAGCAGCCAGCGTCATATCTGAGCGGAACTTCAGCACAGCTGGAGAAGTCATTACAGACAAACGCATCCGGTCTTCCACTGATAATGTGATGAATCAGGCGTGGATCTCTGATGATGTTGTGGCCCCAATTGCCGAGGTCACCAATTAGTTGCCAGTCTACTTCACATTCCGCTTCCAAAAGAAATGGTCCTCTTAAAAATTGTTTTTTTAAATTATCATTTCCTACTGCAATTTTTATTCTCAGTTCCCAAAAGGTCATTTTGTTGGTTTTGCGGTGAATAGACTGTAAAAGATACTAATTGTACACAGTTTCATGAAGAAACCATATTCCATTTACTTGCTTCTTCATTAAATTTTTCGCAACGTCAATGGTTTTGGGGTCATGGTGCTGTGAGATACAGCTACAATCAAGGTCCTTTCAACAGAAATTTAGCTTCTAAGTGGCATTTCTCCCTCACAATTTTTAACAGTGGCTGAGAAGTCATTTTTATAATTTTTTGGATCATGTTTGTCACGGGTGCCCCTGCGACCCTCAACCCGGGTCGCAGGCACACCCGTGCCCCCCAGTCTGGCGGCGCCGCTGCCCCATGTCGGACAGCGGACGTGCTTGTCCTGTCAGCCGAGTCCCGGCTCACTTACCTGTCCACGCTCCCGCTGCTGCTCCTGTCTCCCCGCGTGCGCGTCCTCGCTCCCTAGGGCACGCACGCTCCGACTCTGTTAAATTTAAGGGGCCAGCGCACCGGTAATTGGGTATTGCTGGCCGCTGCCCTTATTTAAGCCTGCCTCTTCCTGATGCCCTTGCCGGATCTTTAGTGCCCAATGCCTATTGAGAAAGCGTTCCTGAAGCCTTGTTCCAATTACCGTGTACCGTACCATTTGCCTCCGTCCCTCGACTACGAATCTTGCCCCCTGCCCTGACAAACCTGCCTGTCCCCGACTATGAGCCTGCCTTCCGATTTTGTACCACACTACACCTCGGCTGCCTCCGCAAGCAAGTCACAGGCTCTGGTGAAAACCGGGACCTACTTAGATTCCGCTCCCTGACGTGGCTTACGCCATCGCTTGCGGTGGTCCAGAGGATCCACTACCTCCAACCGTGACAATGTTGCTGTGAAATGCAGCTATACCACACGTCCTATCTTAAAAAATGTGGATTCTAACCGACATTTGTTCTTCACTATTGTCAAGATTGGCCTCAAGGTCATGTTTTTAATTTTTGGGGGCATGTTGCTGTGAAATACAGCTATACTACAGGTCCTATTTAGAAATGGCAAATTGATTTCTAATCGAAGTGGAATTCGTTTAGAATTTCCAGGAAAAACTTCTAGAGTTCTGAACTAAAGTCGAAGGTTTGGGGGTACTTCGGGTGACACGAAGTGTGCTTTTAATTAACTAACATGGCTGCGAGCACATTGGCGTGTACATGGGGCAAAGCACTCTGGTGAGGAAGTAAGGCATAGCCTATATGACAATGTGCAGAGATGAAGCCAATCTGAGACCTGAGGGGAATTCTGTGACGTCACCGCACTATTAAGGTCGGGCAGCGATGCCGGGAGCTCACACTCCTCACACTGTACTGATCAGGGAAGGTGCTGCGCGGCTGCCTTAGTTCAGTGATAGTCTACACTGAAGAACTGATTTTTATACAGCAATTTTTGTGGGGTGTTCTCAGCTTGTCTCTGAGACTGTTCTCATAATGTTCTTTTCTGATTTTTTGGGGTTTTGGATCGAAATCCAGTGTGCGTCCAAAGCAGCTGCATATACATTCAATAATCAAGGAACTGGGATTCTAAGCCAGTTCCGTTGTATTCATTTAAAGAAAACAGCGTTTTTACAAATACAAAATACCACCTTCATTTTTGGATGTCCTGCTCAATTTATTGCGCAAATTTTCATCAGGGGGTAATTAAGCGGTTGGTTTTGCTGTGTGCTGACCCAATGAGATCGTCATTTCAACGCCAAAATAACATACATTTTTCCGATGTAGCATATTTCACAAGCAAAGGTTAATTCCAATTGTTATCTAGTGGTTGTGTGGAGTAGAATCACCAGGCAATTGTAACACGCTACACAAAGCTATAGTTTGTGGTGCCCACTTGTTTGGCGCAATTTTCATCCAGGGGTTAATTAAGCGATGTTTTGCTGGTGTGCTGACCCCAAGAAACCGTCATTTTCAACGCCAAAATATATACATTTTTCCTGTAGCATAATTCACAAGCGAAGGTTAATTACAATTTTATCTCTTGTTGTGTGGCGTAGAAAACACGCAATTGTAACACGCTACATAGCTACTAGTTTGTGGTGCCCAATTTTTGGCGCAATTTACATCAGGGTTAATTAAGCGTTGTTTTGCTGGTGTGCTGACCCAAGAAACCGTCATTTTTCAACGCCAAAATATATACATTTTTCCTGTAGCATAATTCACAAGCGAAGGTTAATTACAATTTTATCTCTTGTTGTGTGGCGAGAAAACACGCAATTTGTAACACGCTACAAAGCTACTAGTTTGTGGTGCCCAATTGTTTGGCGCAATTTACATCCAGGGTTAGTTAAGCGTAGTTTTTGTGGTGTGCTGAGCCGACTGAACCGTCTATTTCAACGCCAAAATATATACATTTTTCCTGTAGCATAATTCACAAGCGAAGGTTAATTACAATTTTATCTCTTGTTGTGTGGCGTAGAAAACACGCAATTGTAACACGCTACAAAGCTACTAGTTTGTGGTGGCCCAAAAGTTTGGCGCAATTTAAATCAAGGGGTTAATTAAGATTTGTTTTGCTGGTGTGCTGACCCAAAGAAACCGTCATTTTCAACGCCAAAATATATAATTTTTCCTGTAGCATAATTCACAAGCGAAGGATCATTAAAATTTTATCTCTTGTTGTGTGGCGTAGAAAACACGCAATTGTAACACGCTACAAAGCTACTAGTTTGTGGTTGCTCATTTCTTTTGCGCAATTTACATCCAGGGGATAATTAAGCGTTGTTCTGCAGTTGTACTCAGTAAAAGAAAAAATTTTTTCCACCGCCACAGAAGAAATTCTGTAGCATAATTCATATCCGAAGGTTAATTAAGCCTGTTTGTGCTTTTATATTCAGTAAAATACACAGAGTTTTTAAACGGCACATACAAGTCAATTTTTCCTGCCCATTTGTGGAGCGCAATTTATATCCAAGGGTTAACCAAGCTTGTTAATGGGTTCATTTGGAGTCAAATTTATCATATACAGATATCTTCATCAAACAGTGTCTGTACATTTTAGAACAAACAGTATGTCAGACAGAGAGGTGGCAGGCTCTTCACCTGCGAGTGGCAGAGGCACAAACATTCCAGGACCAGGTCGCAGCACAGCAAGGGGACGTCGCAGCAGGGGTCACTCGGTGAGGCCACAACTGCCGCTGTCATCTAGCGGCCGTGTGTTGTTCAGCAACCCAATGGTTCTTGATTGGTTGACTAGGTCATCCACTTCCTCCCAGATGACATCTGACAACCCCAGCCAAGAGTCGGTGGGAACGTCAGACACAACCTTAGTTGGCATGGCCCGGGAGCGGGTCAGCGGCCCTCACCTGTCCTCAACCCGCCTCTGTCCCATCCGGTTCCCTCAGCCAGAGATCTACTATGTGGTCTGGGCTCAGCGCCACTATATAGCGAGGATGAACAATTTGAGGAGGGCAGTCAGCAGCTACTTGGCAGCGAAGAAATGCAGTAGGCGGCAAAGTATAGATGTTGAGAGTGGCATGGGAGGTCATGTTGTGAGGGGTCAGCCTCTGCATACCAAGACCGGTGATGAGGACAGCAGTGACGATGAAACACAAATAGATGATGATGTAGCCGACCGCACTTGGAGCCGGGTGAGGCAAGGGCTTCATCATCGTCAGGAGAAGAGGGCGTCATCTTGCGCGTCAGGCAGCGGCGCAGCCAGCAAGTGGGTTGTGTGGCCGTGAGTCAGCAGGATAGCAGCAGTGTGAGGTCGGGAGCCAAGCGGCCACGGGGTAAAAAACCCGCTTCGCAGGTCCAAGAAAGAAGCGGCACAGGGGCTCAGCGAGGCAGCGGCGGCAGTAGTCACTCAGTGCGGAGCGTTGGCGGTAAAATCCGATACTCGCGGTGTGGCAGCTCTTTGCTAAGACACCGGAGGAGCCGAATATGGGTATATGTAGAATCTGTAAGCAGAAAGTGAAGCGTGGCCAGGGAGCTAACGTTGGCACCACGGCCCTGCGTCAACACATGCAGCGTCACCATCCGGTGGCCTGGGAGAAACGTGGCTCAGATGTGGTGGTCCATCCTGCCGCCGCAGCAACAGCAGCAGCAGCAGCGCCCAGTGGCACACATGCCATTGCAGCCAGTCAAGGCTCCACCACCTCTGCAGAAGGGAGCTGTTTCTCTTTGACATCATCTCCCGGTCCAGATGCTCCTGCTCCTCGCTACTCATGGCGCCAGCAGTCGTTCAGCAAGGCGATTGCAAAGAGACAACAGTATGCGTCCAACCATCCTAAGGTGCAGCAGCTGACCGTGCTCCTGTCCAAGTTGTTGGTACTGCAGTCCCTCCCTTTCCAAATGGTGGACTCTGCACCATTCAGAGAACTAATGGCTTGTACCGAGCCGAGATGAGAGTTCCAAGCCGTAATTTCTTTTCCAAAAAGGCAGTACCAGCACTTCATAAAAATTTTAGAAAAGAAGGGGGGCCATCCCTTTAGCTTATCGTTTGTTGTCCC
>JAODAL010046660.1:0-30693 GCA_025379985.1 Phyllomedusa bahiana
AGTTTCCCCCTTAATTTTTTTTTCCCCCTTTTTTTGTTTTTTCCCGTCATTTATGTTTCCCTGTTTCCCTTTAATTTATGGGTAGCTATAGTTTGATTTCTTTGCCTATGTAGATTGTATGGTTTGTCGACATCTGGGGAGAAATTTTTAAAGGGCAATAGCACCTTTTTAAAAAAAAAAAAACTTTCAAAACTGGTTTCATTTTTTAATTTCCTTTTTTTTCGGGAAAACCCTGTTTAAAAATATAAACCTTATATAACACAGAGTTAGCCCTTTTCCTTCATAAACACCCTTTTTAAAATCAAGGGCTCAATTTTTTCCTTATCCCAAAAAACCCTATGTATCCAGGGAAAAATCAGCCCACTCTCCTCTAACATATAATCCTATATACCCAAAGCTCAGCTTCTCTCCTTTTTTCATATAAAACCCTATGTATCACAGAGCTCAGCTACTTCCCCTTTTCTAAAAATATAAAACCCTTATCAAAGAGGGTCAGCTTTCTCCCCCCTAATTTATATAACACTAATATAAATAGAAAAAAAAGGGAGTCAGTAAAAAAATGCCTGCCTTTAAAAGGGGTTTCTTACCTTTGGGTTTCAAAAATTTGGGCCATAAAAACTTCCCAAAAGGGAAAAATTTTATCCAAATTTTTAAAAACCCCCTTTTTAATTTAAATAAAAAAAAACACAAAAAGTTTAAAAAATTTTTTAAAAAAGGCCCCACTGATGTCCCCCCTTTGGGGGAAAATAAACCCGAAAACCATAGGGCCCGCACGGGGGAAAGGGGAAAAAAAAGCCAAAAATGGGTAAAATTTGGGTTTATATTTATTGGGGGCAGGGCTTAGTTTTTTGGGGACCTATTTTTTTTTTAAAAAATTGGGGCAACCCCCTTAAGTATGGGATCCCTACAATTTTTTTAGGTTTTGCTTTATTAAAATTTAAAAAAAAAAAAAAAAAATTTTAAAGGGGTTTTGTGGCAAAAACTAAAAAAAAGCTAGTATCCAAAGGGGGGGGAAATTTGTAGCTGCCAGAGGCCCAGGGTAAAGGGGGCCCGGGTTGGCCCCACCCCGAAATCGGCCCCCAGGGAAGCTAAAAGTACCTGCTATATTTTGAGTTGGGATGAAAAAGGAAAGGGCTACTAAATTTCAAGACTAAGGCTATGTTCACACTTTTAAATGCACGTCAAATTAAAGCCCCGCAGGGTTTTCCCCCAAGGGCCGGGGGCCGGGGCGGGAGGTGGGAGGGATGGGGGGGGGCACTTCGCCGGGGCCCCAAAAACAACCCTTGCAAGGGGGCGCGTAACGCCGCTTTGAAAAGGGCCTTTAAATTTTCTCCCCCCCGGCGTATTCGCAGAGCGGGGGAAGGGAAACGTAAAACCCATATTTCTATTTGGAAAATGTGATTACTGAAAAAATGGGCCTTTTTTAGCCCGTTTAAATTTTCGCACTTCGGCGCGGGAATTACGGACCGAAATACGGCCCAAAATTTTTAAGGGCCTGGAAAAAAGGCCCAACAGGGTTTTTGGAGGGAAAAAAAGAAGAAAAGGGGCATAAGGGGAAGCCCCTTGATAACTGTTTTAAAAAGCAGGGGGTCCCTTTTCATTTTTTGTCCACATTAGCTTAATGTTTTTTTGTTTTTTTTCCCCAGAAATTTTTAAAAATTTGGGTTTTTTAAAAAAGGGGAAAAAAAAAAAATCCTTTTAAAAAGTTTTTTTTTTTTCCCCCTAAATTTTTTTTTTTTGGGAAAAAAAATAGGGAAGCCCTTCTGATTCCCCCAAACGATTTCTAAAACCCTGGGAGATTAAATAAAAAAAATATTAATTTTTCCTTTGAATTTTGTCCCTTTGTAAAAGAATAAAAGGCATCTGGGTTTAAGCTAAGACAAAACCTGTTTATTTGTGGGGGAAAAAACTTAAAAGGGGTTTTGTTCTTAATTTAATAGAGGTAAACCCCAAAATAAAAAGACTAAAATTTTAATTTTTGCGGGAGTTATTTCTAAAAAAGGGGGCCCAAAACCCCTAAAACAACCCCAGGGGGTGGAAAAGTACATAGCAAAATCCCGGGAAAAACTCCCTAAAATAACAGGTTCTGCTGCCTTACCTTTTATTTTTAGACTTATTCATTCATGTATTTACTTATTTTTTTTCATTTAAAATTGGGGCACTAATTTCCCCAATATTTTTCATCATTCATATTGGGTTTCCCGTCTTTTATTTTGGGGTCAAAGTCTAAAATTCCCCCATCATCCTATCGAAATTTTTAAAGTGAAAAACCCAACAAATACAGGGGGGAACCTTCAAATCCTCTTGGGGTTTCATTTTAGATTCTCTGTGCGGTCTAGGTCTTTCGGATGCGTTTTTTTGTGTAGAAAGATACAGCAATTACTGCTGTAGATTTCTATACAAAAAACGCATCAACAACGCAACAAAAGTTAGGGTGCTTTCATACAGCGCAGTTTTAGTGCAGTTTTAACTGCTCGCCAATTAAACTGCCTTTATTACCAGCAAGCTTCTTTCAGTTGTCTAAATTAATTGGAAAGTGAGGAATCAATTAGTGTGTCTGTAATTCACAAGACTTAAGGGTGCTTTCACACGATGCGTTTTTGGTGCGTTTTTGATGCGTTTTTTGGATGCGTTTTTTGTGCAGGAAGGCACAGCAATTAATGATATACATTGTTGCACAAAATACGCATCCAAAAAACCGCATCAAAAACGCACCAAAAACGCACCGTGTGAAAGCACCCTAAAACACAGTCATTGATTACTTGAAACATGTTTTAAACAATTTAGACATTGGAAAGAAGCTTGCTGGTAATAAAGGCAATTTAATTGGAGCGCAGTAAAAACTGCAGCAAAACTGCACTGTGTGAAAGCACTCAGAGTATAGAAGAGTTAACTATAAAAAAACTTTGTAGGGAGTCGGAATAGACTGCTTGTTCTGCTGTATCAAGGACATGAACTAGTTTTGCTGTGTGCTCATATCAGATTGTAACTATATATGACTAATTACTGATGTAACAAAACCACTACCGCCTTCTAGGCTGAATAGTCATCTCTGTTTTAGTGTATAAAAACACATGCTATGCCTTTAACCCTTTGCCCCATCTGGACCTATTGGTATGTCCAAGTGCCGGTAAGGGGCTATGATCCTGCTAAATAGCCGCCGGGTGTTAGCTGCTAATTGCCACGATGTTTAACCCCTTAGACACCGCGGCCACAGATGGCCACAGTGTCTAAAACAATGAGAAACGGTGCCGCGCAATCACCCACCTTTTGCCATTTTACAAATAGAAAAAAACAAAAAAGTTACAGATAATTGGTATTGCTGCGTCCATAAAAGTCGAATCTGTCAAAACATAACATCATCTTTCCCGTAAGCTGAACACCGCAGACAAAAAAAATTCCATATGCCAAAATAGCCTTTTTTTGGGGTCATTTTATGTCCTCTAAAAATTGGAATGAAAGTGAAAAAAAAATAACAAAAAAATTAAAAGTTCAAATCACCCCCCTTTTGCCATATTAAATATAAAAAAAATAATAATAATAAAAGTTACACATATTTGGTATCACTACATCCAAAATGGCAGATCTATTAAAATATAACATCACTTTTCCTGTACGGTGAACACCTTAGAAGAACAAAATTCCAAACGGCAAAATTGCTGTTTTTTTGGTCATTTCACGTCCCCTAAAAATTAGAATAAATTTAATTTAAAAAGTTACATGTATTCCAAACTGGTAGCAATAAAAAGTACACTTCAGTCTACAAAAAATTCACCTCACTCAAGTCCGTAGGCATTAGTGCAAAAAAGTTATTGGTTGCAGAAAATGGCTTGGCTGTGCAAATGTCAAAATTAGAAAATGTTTGGAATTTTGGGTTTCCCAGTATATTCTATGGTTATATGAATAACACAATTAGAAAGTACATCTTGTCCCACAAAATAAAGGCCTGATAAGTCTATGTAGGTGAAAAAATAAAAAAAAAAGTTATGTCTTTGGGAAGGCAAGGAGGGAAAAAATGAAGAGCCATGTTAATGGGTTAATAAATGGAGCTTGCTGCATTAGTTACATTTGCCTGTCCTCTGTGGGTGAGTGTCCCTATACTTCTCTAAACAATCTTTACATCTGATTTGGAACTGCACTGGGACGGTGGTCAGTGGTTTTTAAACCAGCTATTGGTACCTCTGTCAGTGTGGGCAGGTGCCAAGTCCCACTGGAAAATGAAAACTGCATCTCCATAAAGTTTATCAGCAGAGGGAAGAATGAAGTGCCCTAAAAGATCCTGGTAGACGGCTGCAGTGACTTTGGTCTTGACAAAACATAGTGGACCTACACCAGCAGATGACTTTGCTCCCCAAACCAGGTTTAGTAGAAACTTAACACTAAACCTCAAGCAACTTGGAATCTGGCCTCTCCACTCTTCCACCAGACTCTGGGGTCTTTATTTTCAAATCAAGTGCAAAATTTACCTCAATCTAAAAACAGGACTTTGGACACTGAACACCAATCAAGTCCTTTTTCTCCTTGACCAAAGTAAGATGCTTCTGATGGTGTCTCTGGGTCATGAGTGACTTGACGCAAGGAATGCGACAGTCGTAGCCCATATCTCGGATACAACTATGTGTTGTGGCACTTGAAGCACTGGCTCCAGCCGCAGTTCACCCCCAAATTTCTCTCTCAAATTTTTGAATGGCCTTAACTTGACAATGTTTTAAAAAGCTGCGTTGTTTTGGGGGGCCATTTTCTACCATTTTTTTTCCTTCCACCAATTGTCCATTAATATGCTTTGGTACAGCACTCTGAACAGCCAGCTTTTTTAGCAATGATCTTTTGCAGTTGTCCCTCCTTGTGAAGGGTGTCAATGACTATCTTCTGGACAACTGTCATGTCAGAAGTCTTCCCCTTTTATTGTTTTGGGGCCTAAAAACCTTAACTGCGGGAAAAAATTTAAAAGGTTAAGAAAAAACCTTGGTGTGGGACCTGAGTCAAAAATATTGACTTTTCTCACGTTATTCTATTTTTCTGATATACAGGCAGTCCCCAATTAAATTTCCATCCCTATTTAAAAAGAGATGATGGGGGTGGGATTTGTGTTCTGGGACTCACAACCTGAAATAAGACCCATAATAAACATCACAAGTTTCCCCCTTTCCCACATGTCTTCTCATTGGCATAGCAAAGCAGCTCTTTTTTAACTTCCACCTTATGCTTTGAATGGTAGGTCTGTTTTTAATTTTCCTCACCCCCTATCCTCAGTGTTTTTCCCAATTTTAAAATACAGGCCCCCTGTACTTTTTGGCACTATGCAATTAGTACATATGTAGTATGCTGGGATTTTTTAGTGTGGAACTTTTTCTTTTTCGCATTCCACACCTCAAAAGTACTAATTTTATGGGTGCTGATTAGCACATGTGTTAAAGTGCCAGCATGCCACAGCAGAACATGAGAAACAGAAAGTGAGGTGAAGTCTTCTAAACATGGACACAGACAGCTAAACAAATTTTAAAACCCTTCCTTTCAATAATAAAAATATATTTTACTAATAAAAATATATTTTTGCTGGAGTTACATTAAATAAACACCTCTTTTGACTTACATACAAATTCAACTTAAGAACAAACCTACAGTCCCTATACCATATACGTAACCTGGGGACTACCTGTACTAAATTCTGGGTTTTCATTTGCTATAAGCCATAACCATCCCCATTAAAAGAAATAAATGCTTGAAATATATCGCTCTGTGTGTAATGAGTTTATACAATATATGGGTTTCTCTATTTGATTTAAATTACAGATGTAAATTAACTTTTGTATGATATTCTAATTTTTTGCACTAGTGATGTCATTGTGCCAATCTGTATCTCTATTTAGGGGCGACAGATGCAACACTGACAGGCGTACAGAAGGTAAGTGGTGTCCATAGGGCAAGAGAGCTCAGAGGGTCAATCACAATCTTATCACTGCAGAACTGCTGTTGTCATCCCATGGAACATTAGGGTTTCACGGCACCCTGGCTTGGAAACAATGACTAACCTTCTATTTGACACACTGGCTCCTGTACTGAAACTATTGGCTCCTTTATTGCACTTTATTTATCCTCTGTATGAGGATTTTATAGTTCTTTTCTTGTGTCTTGGCTATTCTAAAGCTATGTCTACACTGCACACAAAAAAGTCAGTTTTTTCAAGGTTTCCCGGTTTCTAAAAACGCTGAAAAAACAACTGAAGAGATGTCCCATAGACTTTAATAGTTAAAAAACGTTCTGTAGTCTCACACCGTTTTTTACTGTGGTCGTTTTTTGCAGTTGCAAAAAAAAAAAACAGAGGGGGGCAGAAAAATTATTAGGAGTGTATGTAAGAACTGGACTTTTTTTGCGCTTTTTTTGCGAAATTCCACAGAATTATAAATGCTGTGCCTTTCTGCAAAAAAAAAAGACCAAAAAAAATGCAAATAACGCTTTAAAAAATGTGCCAAAAATTTTTTTTTTAAAAAAAACGGTTTTTTTTTTTTGCTGCAATGCAGTGGAAAAACTTATGGGGAAAGGCTGGGATTGTCTTTTGGTTGCTGATTAAACCCAAATCAAATACAAATGCTGCCCTGAAAAGTTTTTTATTATAATGTGCCTTTTACCCCATGGGGTGTGCTGGCAATGGTTTTTTAGTAAGGATGTTTTGAACAAAAATAAAAAAAAAATTTTTCAGAAACCCAGTTTTTCAGTACTTTACAACTGGGAGATAGCAAACCAGTTAAACTACAAGAATTCAAAAGATTTGAACAAACAATAGACAAAGAGGGAACGGTCACTGCCTAGATGCATTTCTCTGTATTTTTGTTTTTTAAAGATACAAAAATGGGATATATTACAATTTAAAAGTAAGGAAAAAAAACCTAACAGAACAATTTTTTTAGTCGCCTTTCCCCGTTACACACTACTGCCCGTGTTGCTGGTTTGCCCCCCGGGGGGAAAAAAAAAAACAACATTTATGTGTTAAACACAAGAAAAGCTGCTAGTTAGATTACTCGGGGAGGGGGGGGGGGGCAGCTGTTAGGAAATCAGGGGGGAAAATCACTATTTTTGGGGGTTTGGGAGTTTTGTAAGATATTCCATAAAAAAAAACTCGTTTTTAAATCCTATTTGCCAGTCGAAAAAGGTATAGGCTTTTTAAGACCACTTGATTTGCTGTGATTTTTTTTTTCACCCGGGACCCCTTTTTACCAATATTGCATAGAAAAAATTCGGGTCTTTTAATCCTATTTCCCCGTTGCAAAGTATAGGCTTTTAAAGAGATTTGGGTTTAGCTGTGAGATTTCTTTCATATGCCCCCCTTTTCCCACCAATATTGCATAAAAAAAATTTCTGTTTAATCCTATTTGCCCGTTGCAAAGTTTAAGCTTGAAGAGGGACTTGATTTGCTGTGGGGGGATTTTTCATCGACCCCTTTTTACCGATTTTTGCATAGAAAAAATTCTTTTTTTTAATGTATCACCCCCATTGAAAAGGGTTTTGGCATTTAGGAAACTTGATTTTGTGGGGGATCTTTCATAGGGCCCCCTTTCCAACAATTTTGCATAGAAAATTTTTCTGTTTAAAATTTCCTATTTGCCCTTTGCAAAGTATATGCTTTTTTAAAAAGCACTTGATTTGCTGTGGGGGTTTCCCTTTCTTTACAGCCCCTTTTCCCAATATTGCATAGAAAAATTTTGTTTATAACCCTTTTTTTCCCCGTTGCAAATATAGGCTTTTTAAGAGCACTTAAATTTGCTGTGAGGGTTTTTTAATATGACCCCATTTCCCAATATTGCATGGGACAAAATTTCTGTTTATAATCTATTTCCCCCTTTGCAAAGTATAGGCTTTTTAAGACCATTTGTTTTGGGCTGTGAGGGTTTCTTTCATAGGGGACCCCATTTCCCAATATTCCCATAAAAAAATTTTCTGTTTATAATCCTATTTCCCCGTTGAAAAGTAAAAGGCTTTTAAGAGGGCTTGATTTGCTGTGAGGGTTTCTTTCTTTACAAATCCATTTCAGGATATTGCTTTGAAAAAATTCGGGTTTTTTAATTGTATTTGCCATTGCAAAGTATAGGCTTTTAAAGAACACTTGTTTTTTTTTTTTTGCTGTTTTTTTGGAGCAGTTTTCAATAAGAGATTTGTGAAAAAGTTTAAACCTTTTTTTAATTTTTAATATTTTTGAAAATGGAGCAAAATTTGGGGTGGTAACCCGAGGAAAAGGGAAGGGGCCCAAGGGGAAAGGGCTTTGGGGAAAGTGGAGCTAGAGGTAAGAGAAAAGCGCCCCTTCCAGTGCTCCAGACAACCCAAAAGTGAGACATCGTCAGTCGCGGGAAACCTCGGGGCCTGTCATCGTTGGTCAGTTCCCTGTGCGTTCTTTTTACTAAAAGATCGGCCCCAAAATCTTTTCTTCAGTGTTAACACTCCCTTAAATCAGCGGGTTTTACCTCCTTTCCCTCTCAAGGGCCAACTGTATCATTATAAACAGCCCAAACCTAAAGGGCCCAAAAAGTCCCCCAATTTAAACAAAACCGGGTTTCTAGATTTTCCATTTAAAGAAGGGCTCTTTGTTGGCACAATGGGGTTGGGGGTCAGAAGGCATTTAAAAAAGATCAGGGGGGCCAAAAGAGAATGATTTTTTTTGCTCTGATGCCCCAAACGTGATGCCTTCAGAGGAGGGGGAAGGAAGCTGGTCCATTGTAGAAAAATTTTAAGCGGTCAGTGGCCTCGCATTGCCTGTTTGGGTTTTTGCCCCAAACTTTAGGAAAGTAGACTGTCAGGGAAAAGGGGGAAATCACGTGTGATGATGATGAACATTGCGGATCCAAAAGTGGTCTTTTGAGCGCGGCTGCCGAGCGCATCAAACAGTGGTGGAGGAGGATGGGTGATGGGGGGAGTGTCAGTGCGGGTCCAGCCTCAGGGAAAAGGGGGGGGGCGGGTCACACCAAAATCCGCTGACATTTTTCCACCAGCCCTGGGTTGTGGGGGAAGGGGGGAAACTGCTACTAGGGTTTTTTTCCCCTTGAAAAGGTGTAGAATGTGAAAACCTGGGCCTTTTTTTTTGTTTTGGCCCCAGATTCGCCGCTGCAAACCCCATGCGGGTTTGCTTTCAACGCGTCAGTAGAGGAAATAATCTAAAGGGAAATTTAAAACCCCCAGCAGCATTTTAAACAGGCACTTTCATGTAAAGCATGAATGGCTGTGGAAGAATCACTTGGAGAAAAAAGGCCACACAGGTCCTGGGCTTCCAACCACCGTGACATCTTCTGCCTCTGCCACTTCCAAGCCCAAGTGGTCCTCTGCTGCCGATGTGCTGGAGCAGCATCGGCAAGCACCATCCCCAGTCCCAGACACTGTCGGACGATTCCCACCACCAGCAACACAGTCTACACCTTCCCCTTCCACCAGTCTGACCTGCACATCATACAGCAGCCAGTCCACCAGCCAGCCATCTGTGTACCAGGTGTGGGTGCAGAAGAAACGCTTTCACCCCAACCATCCCAAAGCCAAAAGCTTGAATGTCGGCATTGCCAAGCTGTTGGCCTTGGAAATGTTGCCTTTCCGACCGGTGGGCACAGATATGTTCCACCACATCATGGCCCTGGCATGCCCCCAATATCAGATGCAGAGCAGGCATTTCTTTGCCAGAAAAGCTGTCCATGCCCTGGCCCGCCACGTTACAGAAAAGATCTCCAGCGCGTTGGCTGCATCTGTGTCCACCAAAGTCCATCTTACTACAGACACATGGACTAGTAAGCATGGTCAAGTGCCTCTATGATAGGTCTCATGCTTGGCAGACACTCTTCCACACTGCTGGAATGGAGCAGAGTCCAGATCCCCAACCTCGAAGGGTTGCATCACGTGCTAGAGAAACCAGGCCTTTCTGAAATTAATTTGTCTTGAAGACCGTCAACACACAGGTCAAGAGCTGTGGACGGCTCTGCGCACTGAGACCGACCAGTGGCTAAGAACCTGGCGCCAAGCAAGGTGGTGTGCGACAATGGGAGAAATCTCCTTGCTGCCCTTAGGATTGGTAGACTTACGCACATGCCTTGCCTGGCACACATCCTGAACCTGGTTGTGCAGAAGTTTCTCAAGTGCTACCCGGGTCTTAACTGTCTGCGAGGAAGGCTCGAGGTCTTAGCTCACACTTCTAGTGTTCGCACCCTGCTTCGGCACGACTGCGTTGCAGCGTCATCTTGGCCTCCCCATCAACCGTCTCATTGCTGACGTGTTGCAACACGCTGGAATTCCACCCTCTACATGCTCCAGCGATTGTGGCAGCAGCGTAATGTCATTGTTACGGTCTGGAGGTGGATCCACTGGACCACCGCAGGCGATGGCGTAAGCCCACACCAGGGAGTGGAATCTAAGTGGGACCCGGTATTCACCAGAGCCCGCCGCAAAGCGGGATGGTCTTGCTGCGGCGGGTTTCCACCAGGTCACTACCACTGGCGGGGCTTGCCTGCGGTGGCGGCTAAGAGTGCGAGGTACAGTAACGGCATGCAGGCTCGTGGTCGTAGACAGGCAGGAGGTCAGGACAGGCGGCTCTGGTTCGTAGATGGTAGACAAGCAGGAGGTCAGGGCAGGCGGCAAGGTTCGTAGACGGTAAACGTAAGCAGGGAGTCGGTACACAGTAAGGCAAGACAGGAGCGCTCTGGAACACTTTCACCATGGAATATACACCAAGGATCCGGCAGGAAGTGGCCGGACTAAATAGGAGCAGTGCCCGGCAATGAACCAATTACCAGCGCACTGCCCCTTTAAATTCAAATTGCCGGCGTGCGCGCGCCCCTAGGGGCGGAGCTACGCGCCGGGGACCGGACACAGACTGAGCAGGAGCGCGGCCGGGTAAGTGAGCGCCGGAGGGGACCGATGCACGAGCGGACCCCGAACCCGACGTGCGGATCGGGGCTCTGCTGGGAGCGGGGTCACAGGCGCGCCTGCGACCCGGGACAGTGGTCGCAGGGGCGTCCGTGACAGCCATTATGCAGTATGACGTGTTGCATGGCCTGACGAGCAATGGTGCAGACCTTGGAGTGTTGAGCCACAGAGGCGGGATGCAGGTGAAGGATCTGTTTTGAAGACGCAACCAAAATGGTCAGTCAGGACAATGGCATTGTCAGCATGACCATTGTGGTCATATTTTTACTGGAACAAGCATTAGACTCTCTGCGGCAGCAGGTCCCGGCAGTAATGGAGGAGGATGAGGCAGACACAGAGCCTTACTCACCGTGGGATGTAGAAGGCCCGACTGTCTCTCAGTTGTATTGATTTTCTTTAGGCGGAGGTTCGAGGTCCAGAGCGGGTGCAGGACAGCAGTTCAGCTCACAGAGTAGAGGGCATGACACTAGCCAGGCCTCTGGTGACGGTCAGGATGAGGAAGTGGAGGAGGATGATGAGGCAGGGGTGGACACCACCGGTACCGATTACCCTTCGGTGGTAAGAGGTTGGCACAGATTTCAGGAGGAGGAAGAGGAAGAAGAGGAGGAAGATCTGGTTAGTGCCCCTCGACCCCAAGGCTTGGGAGATCCTGGCAGCATCTCACACATGAGTGCTTGGATGCTACATTACCTGCAACATGACCCACGCATCAGGGCAATCAAAATGAACAGCGATTACTGTCCACCCTCCTTGATCACGTTACAAATCAAAAGTTAGCACTTTCCTTTCACCCACACAAATTGACAGTAGAATGCAGGAATTTGAGACAGTACTCATTGACCAACTTGAGACATCTGTTGCATCTTCTTCACATTCTAATGTCACGGTGGAGCAACGTCAGCAATGTGACAGTAGTAGAATGGCAAATAGCTGCAGCAGCAGGCAGTGTGGCAGAAGTGCAATGGCTAACATTTTTAACTCGGTTTTTACAAACTCACCAACGCTTGCAAGGCAAGGCAGCATTTGGACACCGATGTGGCTCAACACCGATGTTTTTGGACTTGATCTGGACCCATTCAAATTCTGGGTGTCTAAAATGGATGAATGGCCTGAGCTTGCTCAACACGCCATAGGAGTTTTATCCTGCCCGACAGCCAGCGTTATCTCAGAACGCATCTTCAGCACAGCTGACGGGGTGATAACTGACAAACGTATCTGTCTTTCCCCTGATAATGTGGATCGTTTGACATTTATTAAAATGAATCACGTGTGGATCTCTGACGAATATGTTGCCAAGATTGCTGATGAAACCGACTAGTTAACTATTCTCGTCTTCTTGACAAACTGAAATACACATTCCATCAGTCATCTATTAACATCATACATCAGTCAGTCTGCCGTAAGTCATCTATTAACCATTTCAGACTTCTTACAGCCAAATCAAATTGGGCCCCCACCCATTACTACTTCCTATTTTTTTAACAGATTTCAGGGCACCTTTTCAATTACAGCCCGTGACAGGAGTACTGCCCGTACTGCCCTATTGGCACCTCTTGCAGTAGCAGCTGCTATGGGGCCCTGCATCCTGAGTTGTTCCAAAAGCCCCTTTGACACATAAGAAGACACCGGTATTGGAAATGGCACATGGTAACTGGCACGGGTGCCAATAGGGCAGTACTCCTGTCAGGGGCCCTAATCAAAAAAGGGCCCAGTGATATGTTAAAAAACAGGAACTAGTAATGGGTGGGGGTCCCATTTGATTTAGCTGCATGGGGCCATGGAATGGTTAATAGATGACTGACGGCAGCCCTGGCTACCACTGCACCCCCTATAACTACAGCCCTGCCAGCTGAACCTCCATGTTCCCCGTTGGGCTGTTCTTGCTGCCATCACATATATGACATGTTCTTGGGCCCTGGTACAAAAAGTTATAGGGGGCTCCTGCCAATTACCATGTGCATTTCCAATACCGGTGTCTTCTTATATGTCAAAGGGGCCCTGTAGCAGCTGCTAGCGCTGCACCTCCAATAGCTACACTGTCCTCATCTTTTCAGTTAGCCATTGAAAAGAATGAATTATTTTAGCCTGTGAATTTTTTTCATTCACTCTTTGAGCCAAATTTTCTTCACTAAGTTGTTCCACGTATCCATTTTACTGTTATGGATGCTAATTGTAGCTTCTCCTCACCTGTATGTGTATAAAAATTAACCAGAACAGCTTCTCCCATGACTTAATTGTGTTGCGGTTCGAGTGCCGACTACGAACTTCTTGAACCGAACTTCTCAAAATTCGAGGTTGACTTTTTAGGGTTCGCTCATCTCTAGACAGGATCCCCCAGGAACTAACCATTTTTCACAAATACCTCAACAACATTTTTCCAGAGTTACAGTTTATAATGTACCAACACCCAACCAAATACGGTTTTTAGATACTGCCGTCATTAAGAACTCTTATGGTCATATACACTTTGACCTTTACAAAAAAAAACATAGACCAGAACAATCTGTTACACTACACATCTAGCCATCCACCTGCAACCAAAAGGTAATTCAAGATACACCACCTAAAACTTGTACATTCCCATGCATACACTGCTCTAACTGTTCGTCTGTCATCCGAGGAGAGTTTTTCCAGCACCCTCGCACAGGTTGGAAATATAAGATCCCAGGATAGTTTACCTGTGACTCAAGCCATGAAGTCATGTATTGAAATGCCTATGTGGACTGATATACATAGGCGAAACCACCCAGAGGATTAAGGATAAGCTGTCCAAGCATAAATCCACCACACGTTGCCAAGAAAATCTTCTCCCAGTACTGGCATACTTCAATTCACACTAACATCAGTTTTCACAATAACGCTATCAGATAATCAACCACATACCACCATTAAGATGTGGAGACAACCGCATTCCTCTCCTCAAAAAAAATAGAAATCTTTTTCTATTTTATTCTCTCTCCATTACAGACAAAACTATATCTACCTGTGGGACTTTTCATGGACTTTTAACCCTCATCCTTTTCTCTTGTTCTCTTTTCATTTACCTTTTTCTCCCTGTTCCTCATATTTCTCCTCTTTCCTCATTCTTTTTTCCCCCATCATTTCTACTTTTGTCCATGTCTCCTTATTTCTTACATGTCATATCCCCATTTTGACATTCTGGTTCTCTCCGTTACTCATTTATTGATCTATTTATTTTCATCTTTTTTTTTATTTTCATTTAGTTCTACTCCTCCACTTCACTTTATTGTTAACCCTTAAACATGTATTTTTTGTCTATTTTCTTTATTTCATTTTTCTTTTACACTTTAGTCCCTCCTTTTTCTGCATCTCTTTTCCCCCTCCAGTGGCTTTTCTGCCATCCCACTGATGGAATTCACTTTTCGCCCTTCGGATGACGGTCTACCTATGCGCCGCCAGGCCCTGATGATGCACTTCTATTTGCTGGCCTGACAATGTGCGGCACACCTCCAGTTTTTCCAGTGATGCGTTCCACGGACCAGGCACAGCTACCTGGGGCACATGCGCGGTCTTTGCGTTCCAGCGACCAGAAGACACAAAGTCGTTACCCTCTGCCAGGGGCTCTTTATACCTTCCGCTATCTACTCTTCTCCTAGATCTCTCCAGCTCCTTCAGGCTTTTCTCCTCTACCTTTACAGGTACTCTGCTGTATCCTCCTTAGACCCTAGTGCCACCTCTATACCCTTCTAGTACTGCCCATGTGTTCGCCTGCATCCCTTTCCATTATTTATAGCTGGTCCTGATTTTAGTCTTGGCTTTCCTCCCGTTCCCTTACCACAGCTTCTGACTCCACACAGCCCTATGTTTTTCTACTTATACAGTATTACTTTACCTCTATTTCAACATTGTTTCATGCCATTTACCATACATGCGCCGGCACTCATATCTCCTTCTCTTTACTCATTACTCTATATTCTTCCACTTCCTTCTCTACCTACGTCTTTTTATAATTCTCTACCCTTTAACCATTTTTCCCTAACACTGTTTTCCTATCTTGTGATGCCACTTTTTAGATAGTTCTTATGGCATATTCTTACGGTAGTTATGTTTTATTTCCAGACCATACTTTGAAGAAGGCTCTAGGTTTTGAGCTGAAAACATTATATATATGTCTGGATTCTAATTACACTTTTTCTGCACCAAATACTCAAGTATTTTGCTGGAGAACTGTCTATTGATTGTGCAGAATAAACCACTCACCTTTTGAAAAGCATTCAAGTGGTGTGCCGTGGATCATTCTACATTGTATCGCTCGGAGTGGTAATCCATCCATGAGCACCCAGAACAGATACTCAGTTTTACTAGGAGTGCAACATCTAATCCATTCTTCTGGCTGTAATTAACAGCAGTTAGGTGCTGCGCATGGAATGGGCTCAACGAGTGTGCCTACTCCATACTTCCTTACTGGGGACATAGGGACCACATAAGGACCACCTAGGTTCCATTATGGTGACATGTCCACTTACCTAAAGAAACCATTTTGTTTTGTGACTTTAAGGAGCGGACTTATAATTATGGGTCCACGGTATTCATAAGAGAAGGGCTCACCTGACCCCTCCTGCAGATACACAGCAGCTTGTCAATCACTGTTGATGGTTGGTAGGAGGCAGAGAGAGGTTGGGGAAGCCAGGGCCGAAAAGGCATTTTGGTTCCTCCCACCCCCACCCCCGAACAAAAACTTCAGATCCCCAGCCCTAACCTGACACATGCTGCCTTCACCCTCCCCAGCTAGTTGGAATGGGAAAAAACACAGTTCCAACAACACAACAGTGGCCTTATTAGGGTCTATTAGGAGGTATTTAGATAAAATAATACGTTGTATATGAAAAAATACATACAAATAGCTATTAATACAATTTACTATAGATGACACCTCTAAATACTGGTGATTAATTCACCACATAATACTGCTATGCAAGCAGCAAATATTATCATCATACTGTTATTGCACAAACCAATGATACCGCTATCCAAAAACCAAATTATACCACCACATCATGACCACATATCAACACCACATATTGACTGGGTAATACCACCACATTGTCACTGAAAAATACCACCACATGGTGACTGAATAATACCTCCACACAGGGACTGAATAATACAGATGTAACAAAGATTAATTTGCCAGATAATGCAAGAAGACAATTTTGTATAGATGACGCCTCTAAATAATGCTGATACATTTATCACATAATACTGCTATGCAAGCTACAAATATTATCACTATACTGTTATTGCACAAACCAGTATGCCAGAATACAGGATATAGAGTCTATTTAAACTAAATATGTACTGGCACAATATATACTGTATTCTGGCGGCCACCACACTGCTGATGAAATGGTTGACACCATAACCGCAAGTATTGCTATTTAAACCATACATGTATACTTGTGGTTAATAGCGTGACCCCAAGTATTACTATAGGAATTGTGCATATGTACTTGCTTATATCATTATTGGAACCATGTTTATGTATTTACCCATAAATGAAAACCTTGTCCATCTGACCAGAGACAATATTGGGCTTTTGGCCAATGATATGTACAGTTAAGTCAATAAATATTTGGACAGAAACTATATTATTCTAATTTTGGTTCTCTACATTACCACAATGAATTTTGAACAGAACAAATCAGATGCAGTTGAAGTTCAGACTTTCAGCTTTAATTCAGTGGGTGGAACAAAATGATTGCATAAAAATGTGAGGAACTAAAGTATTTTTTAAACACTATCCCTTCATTTGAGGGGCTCAAAAGTAACAAATTAAATAATTGTAAATAAAATGTTAATTTCTAATACTTGGTTGAAACCCCTTTGTTGGTAATGACTGCCTGAAGTATTGGACTCATGGACATCACCAGACACTGTTTACTTCTTTTTAATGATCTGCCAGGCCTTTACTGCAGTGGTTGTCAGTTGCTGTTTTTTGTGGGCCTTTCGGTCTGAAGTTTAGTCTTTAACAAGTGAAATGCATGCTTAGTTGGGTTGAGATTAGATGGCTGACTTGGCCATTCAAGAATATTCTACTTATTTGCTTTAATAAACTCCTGGGTTGCTTTGGCTTTATGTTTAGGGTAATTTTACATCTGTATTATGAAACACCGATCAATCAGTTTGGCTGCATTTGGCTGGATTTGAGCACTCAGTATGTCTCTGAATACCTCAGAATTCATCCGACTGCTTCTGTCCTGTGTCACATCTTCAAAAAACACTAGTGACCCAGTGCCACTGACAGCCATGGATGCCCAAGCCATCACACTGTTTCCGCTGTGTTTTACAGATTATGTGGTATGCTTTGGATCAGCACCTGTACCACACCTTCCCCAAACTTTTTTCTTACAATCATTCAGGTAGAGGTTAATCTTGGTTTAATCTGTCCATAGAATGTTCTTCCAGAACTGTGCTGGGTTTTTTAGATGTTTTTTAGCAAAGTCCAATCTAGTCTTTTTATTCTTGGTACTTATGAGTGGCTTGCACCGTGCAGTGAACCCTCTGTATTTACTTTCATGTAGTCTTCTCTTTATGGTAGATTTGGATATTGATATGGCTACATCCTGTAGAGTGTTGTTCACTTGGTTGGCTGTTGTGAAGGGGTTTCTCTTCACCATGGAAATTATTCTGCGATCATCCACCATCGTTGTCTTCTGTGGGTGTCCAGGTTTTTTTGCATTGATAAGTTCACCAATGCTTTCTTCCTTTCTCAGGATGTACCAAACTGTGGATTTTGCCACTGCTAATATTGTAGCAATTTCTCGGATGAGTTTTTTCTGTTTTCACAGCTTAAGGATGGCTTGTTTCACCAGCATGGAGAGTTCTTTTTACCGCATGTTTTCTTCACAGAAATATATTCCAAATGCAAGCACCACATCTCAAATCAATTCCAGGCTTTTTATCTGCTTAATTGAGAATGACATAATGGAGGAATTGCCCACATCTTCCCATGAAACAGCCTTTGAGTCAATTCTCCAATTATATATGGTCCCTTTAAAACAGGGTGGCACATGAAACTGAAACTCCTAAACCCTTCATCCAATTTTAATTTGGTTACCCTCAAATTAAAGCTGAAAGTCTGGACTTTATGTACATGTTCATTATATAACTATAACTTGTATATGTTTCAGAGACAGGTAAAAAAAACAAATTTTGTGTCAGTGTCCAAATATTGTCCCTAAATGAACCAGAAATGCCTTGGCCTATGTTCGTGATTGACAACCTGTAGGTCAGTTTGTATATAGGGTTCAGACACTGTGCAACGCGGGCACCCTTTTTGGAAGAACTTCGTCTGCAGTTTAGGGTGAGCTGTAGAGTCTTACTCTCCCTGTTGATTAGTTCCCATTCATTCCAGACAGCGAGCGCAATCATGATGGTGTTCCCTATACTAGATGCCCTGCTGGCACTTGCTCACCTCTCCATGTTCCTGCACTGCTCCCTCTGGTGTGCATGCTTGTCCTTTAAGATTTGAAGGGCAAGCACATCATTGATGCACCAATGTCTGACCACTACTTGGGACTTAAGCAACTTCCTTCCTCTGCTCTGAGCCAGTTTGTGGGTGTGTGTCTTTGTTCCTGACCTGTGCTCTCTCCTGCTTTTACCTGCCACACCTAGGCTGTTGAACCCTTACTTGCTGCTAGTTACTCTGTTACACCTCTACCTGCCTTCCTGTATCCTGGACTGGGCACTCGGCTCTCACTGCTAGTTACTATGTCAGGAGTAGGGACCTGGGAGTCCCCATGAGTCCCACATCCAAGTCCATCCTTGCAACAGACTTTGGTGAATACAGGTGGTCCTCAGACGAAAAACATTGTTATATTTTAAGATTTATAAATACAAGTTATATTTTAGCTTCTTAATTTTTTTCCAGTGATTAGCTTTTTTCTTTACAGTTTATGCTTTTTCTTTATATGTATATTAAGTGATTTCTTGACAGTAGTGGAGGCTGTAATCTATTCTCTCCTAACGCCCCTCCATTCCCCAATGACACCAACGTGTTACTACTACTTGCACTCACCCCCGTCTACTACCCGCCAGGGCGCAGGGCATAGGGAGTAAGTAAATAAGGAAGGGAGTAAGTTAAAGAAAGGTGTCAGCTGTAACTTTAAAGAGAACCTGTCAGCTACTTTATGATGCCTGAACAACAGTCAGCATGACTGTGTGTTCTATCCCGAAACGCTGCAACGTTCCCGGGTAAACACACAGTGAAGTTGCGCCAGGTGTGGGTAGATAAGTCCGAAGTGCGGGGAGATGAGTCCGATGTGAGGCTTCTCCCCACCTCCTCAGCTTAATTGCCAAATCTCTCCCTATAGACAAACATGGGAGAGAGCTGTGAGTTAAGCTGAGGGGGCAAGGATGGAGCGGGCTTGGTTCTTGAGCTCGCTCCATACCTGCGCCACCCTACTGATAGGCAGAGGTAAGCGTCTAAGGCAATCACCTACTTCTGCCTACCTGTCGTACAGGCCTTGGTGGGTGCATTCCCCTTAAAATACAATGAACTTGTCATTATACACCTGCTGTAAAAATGGCACAAAATATATTAGACTTATAGGAGAGAGAATCTGACATAATACTATATGCCCTTAAACAGAGCAGAACTACTTGCCGACCACCTGTTGACTATAAACATCCGGGCGGTGAGAGGTTTAACTCTGTAGAGACGTTCTGGAGAACCGGTTATCAACGACTGGGCTCTCCTCTGAGAAGTCAGGGATGTTTTATTACCATCCCTGGCTTCTCGATTGCGCTGTATACACAAACCGGCAGGAAAACTGTGTTGGCTTCCTGCTCCCGATGCTCTGTAACTGCCTGAGCTACTGGGTATTACAGGATTTGTCTCGCTACAAGGATTGCTTTTTATGTTAAAGATATTGCAAAAGTCACTTTGCAAAATGTGTCCATTAACCGTGTCCTACCTATTCCTAGAGATCCCCTGTTGTATGGGCTGCATCAGCTCCTCCTGGTGTGGCCCGTGCCGCCGCTTGCGGTGGCCCAGCAGATCCACTACCTTGGTTCGTTACAATAAATACTAAGAGACCAAACCACAACTTTAAGCCCCGCCTCCTACAGTCCTAAAACTTTATATCACCTGTATATAAATGTCCGAAATGGAAAAGTGACAGGTGCAAAAGGTATTTTAGCGCCACTTTTGCTGTTAACTATAAATAAATTTTAAAAAATGTGAAAAACAAAACTTTTTTTACTATTTTCCCTTATACTGTTACGGGTGTCCCCTGCGACCCTCTCGTGTCGGGTCGCAGGCACACCCGCAACCCCCGCAGCACCTCCTGCTGCGGCCGATGCCGTGGCCCGACGCTCGGGCCGCGGACACCCCGGCATGTCACGGGAACACTTACCTGTCCACGCTCCTGGTCCCGTCCTGGCACGCGCTCCTGCTGCCGGCCGGGTGCACGCGCGCCCTCTAGTGCGCGCGCGCGGCACTGCCGGGAAATTTAAAGGGACAGTGCGCCGGTGATTGGGTTTCACCGGGCACGGTCCCTATTTTAGCCCTGCCTCTTCCCCAGCACCTTTGCCGAATCGATAGTGCCTTGTGCCTGGAGAGGAAGCGTTCCTAAGAGTCTTGTTCCGTTTACTGTGTACCGTACCTTCTGCCTCCGTCCCTTGACCACGAACCATTGCCGCCTGTCCTGACCTTCTGCCTGTCCCCGACTACGAGCCTGCTTCACGATTTTGTACCACGCAACACCTCGGCTGCCACCGCAAGCAAGTCACGTCAGGGGTAGCGACCTGGTAGTAATCCGCCGCAGCAAGTCCATCCCGCTTTGCGGCGGGCTCTGGTGAAAACCGGACCTACTTAGATTCCGTTCCCCTGGCGTGGCTTACATCATCGCTTGTGGTGGTCCAGTGGATCCACTACCACATCCGTAACACATACTAATGTATAATGGGCAAAATTAGTACAATAATCAAGTGCAAGAAAGCGTTATAGCGTTCAAACCAGCGTGTGCTACGGAAAAGGAAAATGTCGCTGGTCAGGAAGGGGGGTTACCAGCCCGGTCAGGAACTGGTTAACTTATAAGGCTATGTTCACACGGCTTAAAATGGGACATATTTTCGGACGTATTTATGTCCCGAAAATACGTCCAGAGTACGTTTGGAGCTGCGCCGTGAATACGGCTTGAAAATACGCCTCATAATGTAAATATTTTACACGTATTGCACGCGTATTGCACGCGTATTTATGTCCGTATTTTCGCCTCGTATTTAATGCTAGGCAGCCAATAAACACTCTATTATTTTTCAAAGTGACCTATCAGCACCCATATTTTTCTTTGAAGATATTAATTTTTTTTCAAGTCAGCCTATTACATTATAGATGGACCCTCCCCCCCCCCCACCAAAACAAAAATAAAAGATAATAATTGGATAATTTATTCAATAATCTCCACCCATGTATGCTATAAAAGAGCAAGAATTCACATTTCTGTGCCAGTTTACCTTGGATTTACCTTGGATTCACCTTGGATTTACATCTGGTTTCTGATTGCTTTATTTCCAATTGGAAATGGATAACCATCCACGTACAATTCGCTTTATGGATTTGGAAATGGAGGCCTTTTTAAAGGTGTGCGCTAATGAACTATTGCTGCAGGAGAGGTGGGTAAGTTACCTCTTTTTGTAATGTGAAAGCCATGTCATGTATGTGTGTATGTTATGTCTGTATGTATGTCTGTATGTAATGTATGTCTGTTACATGTAATGTATGTCTACATGTCATATTGTGGCACATACCCCTGTAGCCATGTAATACCACCCTGTAACCAGATAGTAGCCCCAGCAGCCATGATAGTTGCCCCTGTAGTCAGTTGTGCCCCCTGTAGCCAGTTGCCCCCTGTAGCCCTGCTAGTTTGCTCCCTGTAGCCTGTTGCCCCCTGTAGCCAGTTTGCCCCCTGTAGCCAGTTGCCCCAGTTTTGTCCCCTGTAGCCACTTGTCCCCCTGTAGCCAGTTTGTCCCCTGTAGCCTGTTTGCCCCCTGTAGCCAGTTGCCCCCAGTTTTGCCCCCTGTAGCCTGTTGCCCCCTGTTGCCAGTTTGTCCCCTGTAGCCTGTTTCCCCCTGTAGCCAGTTTGTGCCCTGTAGCCAGTTGCCCCTGTAGCCTGTTTTGCCCCTGTAGCCTGTTCCCCCCAGTTGTGCCCCTGTAGCCAGTTTTGCCCCCTGTAGCCAGTTTTGCCCCCCTGTAGCCAGTCGCCCCCCTGTAGCCTATTTTGCCCCTGTAGCCAGTTGTCCCCCTGTAGCCTGTTTTGCCCCCTGTACCAGTTGCCCCCTGTTAAGCCTTTTTTTGCCCCCTGTAGCCTGTTGCCCCCTGTACCGTGTTTTGCCCCCTGTAGCCTGTTCCCCCATTTTGTGCCCCCTGTACCTTTTTCCCCCCAGTTGTGCCCCCTGTAGCCATTTTGCCCCCAGTTGTGCCCCTTTGTTAGCCATTGCCCCCATTGTGACCCCTGTAGCTTGTTTTGCCCTTGTAGCCATTGTCCCCCTGTAAGCCAGTTGTCCCCCTCTAGCCTTTTTGCCCCTCTACCTGTTGCCCCCATTTTTCCACCCTGTACCCTTTTTGCCCCAGTTGTGCCCCCTGAAAGCCATTTGCCCCAGTTATGCCCTTGCCATTGCCCCCAGTTGTCCCCCTGTAGCCAGTTTCCCCCAGTTATGCCCCTGTGGCCTTTGCCCCCTGTAGCCAGTTGCCCCCTTTTGTGCCCCCTGTAGCCAGTTTTGGCCCTTAAAACATAAAAAACTCATTTAAACCTTTCCAGGATTCCGCAGCGCCAGGTCCCGGGAGCCAGCATTGAGTGTAAGCGGCGTGACGTCATCACCCTGCTTACACACAGCTACCACGGCCGTGACTGAGCGTCGCAGGAGGTGTGGTGAAACCGTGCGCCCCCAGCGACGCTGCTGTGTATGTATCGCGCCCCTGACTGAGTGCTGATACATACAGGGGAGGAGGCAGGAGGGTAATGATCCATCCAGTTTCCTCCCTATACCGGCAGCTGCAACTAAGTGTGTGCAGCTGCCGGCAGAGTCAAAGGGGCCGTTCCTAGGCGGTAAGGGAGCGGTGTCCCCTCGGGTGAGCGGAGCCCCGGCGCCCCGGGCGATCGCCCGCCTCGCCCGCCCCTAGAACGGCCCTGGCTATGAATTATCATAATGCTGCGCGCATTTCATGCTGATTGAACTATTAAAATATACGCTGAAATGCGCTCTGCAATTACACTCTGTACAATGGAATTTTACTTTTTTTGATTTAATGTATTCACACAGCATTTTGCAGAGCCTACTTTTTGCATGCCACAAGACATTTGTGGGGGGACATGAAAGAACGGGATTTGCGCCTTTTTTTCTGGCGTTATTCCGGCTGAATTTTGCTGTGGGGACGCAGGGGATGCATTTTTTGGGGCGAAAGCCTTCCCCAATTTTCCCCGGCTTTTGCCTCACAGGGAAGGGGCTTGAAATGGGGGGGTTTTAATGGGCGTTCTGGGGGGGGCCGGCCCTTTTCAAAATACTCCGGGGCATTTTTTAAACGCGGGTCGGAAAATTGTGGCGTAAACGGGGGGCCCCCGCAGCCCGCCCCCCCGGGGCTGCGGGCGCACTGTTTTGGGTCACCCCCCCCGGGGTCCCCGCTGCCCCTCCCGGGCCCGCGGGGGGGTCCCGGTTTCCCCCCTTAAACCTTCCGGCGCCCCCGGGAGTCCTCTCGCCCTCCGGGCCGGGCCCCGGCTGCGCGCGCCCCCCCTTAGGCGCGCCCCGCGCGGCCTCGGGATTTAAAGGCCCAATTTAGCCCATTTTTTGGCTAAGATTGGAGGTGCCCCTTTTTTACCCCCCTTCCCCTTCCCGGGTCACCTTTGCCGGATCTTTAGTGCCGTACACCCTTTTAGAAAAAAAGCTTAAAGTGCCTCGTTGTCTGTCAAACCGTGTACCAAAACCTCTACCTCCTTTTTCCCCTCCCAACAAACCCAAATTCCCGGGCCTTTTCCTGCCTCTTGTTTCCCCCCGACTCCGCCTCCCGCCTCAGGGATTCGTACCACGCACTGCCTTTGGCTGCCACCGAAAGCAATTCACGCCAGTGGGACGACCTGGTAGTTCTGCCGCAGCAATTTCCATCCCGCTTTGCGGCGGGCTCGGGGAAAAAAACCCGGGGCTCTACTTAATTCCTTTCCCGGGTTAGGCTTAAAACCCTTCGTTCGGTGGCCCGCGGATCCATTACCTGAATTCTTTAAAGTAAGCCCGGGCCCCATGAACCCCCCAAAGGGGTACCTCTGGCCCGGTGACCCCGGGATCCCCGGGCGATAGGGGTCACCCAGTCTCATCAACTAGCGAAACAAGCCCAGCAGGGGAACCGTTGTCCGCCATGGGCCCAGAAATCCCCTGGCTACCAACAGCCCCCGACCCCTCCTCCTGTGGCGACCCCTCCCCCCGAAACCTGGGACTTCTCGGCTGCGCCCCCAAATCCCGGGAAAATTTTTAAGGGGATTTCCAAACGTGCAGGGGATTTTTTTAAACCCATTTTGCTCGATGACTTTGGGAGTTGAGGGCCCGGGGGTAAATTTTCCCACTGAACGTTCCAAGGTGGCCTTCGTGGTCAGTCTGCTGCCCGGGAAGGGCTCTAGTTTGGGGAAACCCCTCTCGGGGGCCCGGGGGCGCTGGGGGTAACGACACCAAACAAAACTTTCCTCTTGATTTTCCGCAATGTTTTAAAGGGCCGGCCGGGCTTCCTCGGCAGAGACCGCTCTACTAAACCCTTCGCCGGGTGACTCCTCTGTCGGCGACTACGCAGTTGGGTTTCCGGACCCGGGCGTCGGAGCTGACCTGGAACGACCCCCGCCCAAATTTTGCCATTTTTAAAAAAAGGGCCCCGCCCCGGCAGAGTTAAGGACGCCCTAGGGGCGAGAGTTTCCCGTCCTCTCAAAGGGCCAAAAATTGGTCCACCTACCCCTTTTTGGGATCGTTTTGTTCGCTTCGCCGAGCGGCAAGGGGGAAACTAGGGCCAGAACGTAAATTCTCCCCCGACCACCCGGGTTTCCCTCGTCTGGCCCCGGTCTTTCCAAAGCCCCCAGTTTGGCCCGCTTTCATTTCCCTTTACCATTTAAGGAACCCATGCAGGGGCCCGGGGGCTCATCTGCCCAAAACAGGACTGTCCCCCGCGGGCAAGAAATTGTCCCTTTTTAACTGGGGGCCAGCCCGGGATCATTTCCGCAATGGTTGCCCGCTTCGCCCAAAGCGGCGGGGAAAACCCGCCCCCACCGGGGGCTTTTGTCGGAGAGGAAATCCCTGGGTTTTTTGGAACACCCCCTCTCCACGTTTTTAATATGGAGGTTGAGGTTTTTTTCCGGGTTTCCCGGGAAATCGTTTTTTTCGGGTCCCCGCCTTTTGGACTTTTGGTTTCCCCCGGGAAATTTTATTTTTTGCCTCCCTGGTGTCCCATTTCGCCTTCCTTTGACCCGCGGAAAACCCCCCCGGGGTGTTTACCCTCCGTGAGTGGCGAGCTACTTAGTGGGGCCTTTGGGTACTGACCAACCTTTTGTCTCTCCGCGGGGGGGCCTTACACAAGGAGGAGATGCCTTCTACGTTCCTCCCCGGTCATCCTCCTTTCCTTTTGGGGGTTTTCCGTGGCAAAGCTCCATCCCCCCAACCCTTTCGTTTGGGAAAAAAACCGGGGGAGATTCTCCGGGGGGCTCCGACTGCCAGAACGCTGTCTCTCGTTCCGGGGCCTGCCCGGGCCATTCCACCTCTTCAGCCCTTACAGGCCCCTCCCCGGGCCCTTTTCCCGCTGAACCCCCGGGGAAAACTACTGGGGGGACGTCTTTTCGGAAAAAAACGGGCCGAATTTTCCCCTTTTCCTCACCCCTTCCCCCTTAAATTGACTGTCCCTTTGGGAACCTCCTTCCTGGGCCCATTCCTCCTGGGGGTAGAGTTTCCCCTTTGTCCAACCCAAGAAAATCAGGCCATGTCGGACTAAAACCCGTGGAACCTAAAAAAAGGGCTTTAAAAACGCAAGTCCCCATCACCCCCCGGAGCCCGGGTTTTTTTCGAACAAAGAAGGATGGTTCTCTCCGTCCCCTGCATCGACTCCCGGGGGCCCCTAAAAAAAACCAAAAAATTAAAAAAAAACCCCGTAAAAAACCCGGTTAACCCGTTCCCCCAAAATTACGGAACTCTTTAAACCTTTCTTAAAGGGAAACCCCAAAGGTCTTCCCCCCCCCTGGACCTGCGCGGGGCAACAATTTTCATCAGGACCGTAGGGAGAGGGAGGGGAAAGACGGCTTTTTAAATACCCGCAAAAACGGCCATTTTGAATACCGGGTGTTCCCTTTAGGTCTGTCAATGCCCCCGCGGTCTTTCAGGATTTGGGTAAACGAAAATTTTTCAGGGCCCTGCTCTACCACGAGTTCATCGTGAAAATTTTAAACAAACATTCGGGTTTTTTTCTCCCCTGCCCTCGGGCCCCAATCTATCTCAGGTGCGCCGGCCCTCCCAACCCCTTTTTCGCAAACCGCCTGTACCCCAAAAATTTAGAGAAGTGCGTGTTCCCCCAACCCAGCCCTGCCTTTCCTCGGTTACATTTTTTCCCACCGAGGGGCCCGCAAATGGATTTCCCCCCCAAAAACTGTCTGCTATCTTGCAATGGCCATGGGCCTGTTGGGCTTCGGGGCCTACAAGTTTTTTGGGCTTTGCCAATTAAATTTTCGACAGTTTTAAAAAATCCCACTTTTAAAACTGGGGGGGCCCAATTGTGGCTCTCAACCCGGAAAAGGGGCCCAAAACCCCAAAAAAGGTTTGGCCCCCCAAAAACGGCCCCAAAAAGCCTTCTCGGATTTGAAGTCGGCCTTTTCTTGCACCTATTCCCGTCCAAACCCCCGATCCCGAGAACCTTTCTCTCTGGGGGTGGATGCCTCTTCGGGGGGGGGCCGGGGCTGTTCTTATCAAAAGGGTCCCAGGGGGAAAAAAAGTCACCTGCGGCTTTTTCTCCAAGACCTTCTGTACGGGGAAAGGGAACTATGCAATTTGGGGAAACCCAGAATTTCTCGTATCAAGATGGCCCTGGAAGAGTTGGGGGCATTTTTTTCTGGGGGGGAAACCCCGTCATCCTTTCGGGCGGGGTGCCGGGGGCACTGTGTTGTCACCCGCCGGGGCCCCGCTGCCCCTGGGCCCGGGCCCCCGGGGGCGGGGTCCCGGGTTCCCCCCCTTAAAATTTCGGCGCTCCTGAGTCCCCTCGTCCTCCTGGCCCGGGCCCGGCCCTAGCGCGGCCCCCGCCCGGCGCGCGCGCGCCGGGGGGGGGGGGGGGGGGGGGGGGGGGGGGTCCGAGGAAATTTTAAAAGGGTTTAAAAGGGGCCCGTACGCCCCCCTTTTTTTAAGATTTGGGGAGGGGACCCCATTTAAACCCCCTTCCTTTTCCGGGGCACCTTTGCCGGATCTTTAGTGCCGTACACCTTTAGGAAAGCTTCAAGTTTCCCCCGTTGTCTGTTTTACCCCTGGGACCGAACCTCTACGCCCCCTGTTTTCCCGACCACGAACCCTTGCCCCCTGTCCCGACCTCTTGCCTGTCCCCGACTCCCCCCTACGCCTCAAGATTCTGTACCACGCACTGCCTTGGGTGCCACCGGGAAGCAAGTCACGCCAGTGGGACGGGCCTGGTAGTTCTCCCGCCGCAGCAAGTCCATCCCGCTTTGGGGGCGGGCTCGGTGAAAACCGGGCTTTTACTTAGATTCCGTCCCCTGGTAAAGGGTTTTCAAACCCTCTTGCGGTGGTCCACGGATTTCCCCTACCTGCATTCCCTTACTGGCGAAATTTCAGCGTTTTCCACTCCGACAGGGAGACCTATTTTATTCTGGTCTAAATTAGCCGGGGGGAGGGAAAAATGAACAGAGAAAGGGGAAAAGAGAGGGAAAAAATTTGAAGATCGGGAAAAGAAATCTGGGGGGTCAGCTCTGTGCGGCATGGAGTATGAGGGAAAAAATTATCAAAAAAAAGAAACTCAAACCCTTTAAAAAATAAAAAATCCTTTCCAAAAATCCCAGAACGGCGCAACATCAGGAAAAATTTGGGTCTTGGAAATTGCCGGGAAGTACAGTAAAATTAAAAATTTGTAAGCGGGTTCTCATTGGTCAGCAGAAAAACCCGCCAAACAGAATAGGACGACAGTGAAACCCTTTTAAAACCCATGGAGAAAAATTGACCAAACAAATTCAAAGGCGGGGGGCAGTTCAAAATTCAGTAAAAATTTCAGAAAAGAGCTGATTGGTTGAGCTAGCAAGGGGGTTGGCAATTTGGCCAATCAAATGGAGCAAAAAGGACCCATTATAAACCTTGGAGAATTTTTGGGCCAATCAAAAACAAAGGCGGGACAGTTCAAAATACAGTAAAAAAGGCAGAAAAGAGTGATTGGTTGAGCTTGCGGGGGGCTTGGGCTATCCTGGCCAATCAGAGTTTTCCCAGCTACTTTGTCCTATTTTAGTCCCATGGCCAGAACCGGGGGGAAAAAAAAATGAAATCTCAACTTCAGCGTCGTGCGGGATGGAGTATTTATTAAAAAAAAAAAATTTTTATTAGGGGGTAAAATATTTTCAAAAAAGGGCTGAAACTTCTAAAAAAATAAATTTAAACAAAACCCTAACAACGCGTTTGGCCCCCGGGACCGGCGCTACCCTAAGGGGAAATTTCGATATTGAGAATTGGGGAAATACCAGTAATTCCAAAAACTGTAAGCTCTTTTCTTTTGGCGGCAAAAACCAAAACCCCAGAATAGGGGGCGACAGGGAACCATTTTTAAGCTGTGGGAAGTATGGACCAAACAAATTTCAAAGGCCAGCAGTTCAAAATCAGTAAAAAAGGGAGAAAAGAATGATTTGGTTGAAGGGCCCCGGCGGGGGATATGAATCCACCAATCATATGTAGTGCGTCTATTTGAGTTGGGGAAAAGAAGGGCGCGATAGAAAGGGGGCCCTAAAAAATTTTTTTCTTTTCTATGGGAAAAAATTCTAGTACTGGGGATTGTTTGGGGGGAAGAAGGGCTCGTCCAGCCTTTGCCAATTTAGCGGCTGAGCTACCTTTTCATAGAGTTCTATGGGGAAAAAGAAATGGGAGAGCGAGCCCCTTTTTTTGTGAATTTTTCTAAGTTAAAAGAGGCGCGGTTTTTTGGACCAATGGGAGAGCGAGCGATGCCCCCTATGGTTTTTTTAATACAAAACTTTTAATAAAACTGTTCATGGGCCCAAATAAAAAAGATAAGACTCCCGAAGTTGTAACCCTTTTGTATATAGAAAAGGGAAAAATAAAAGGGGGGGAAAGAAAAAAAAAAAAAAATTCCAAAAAAATTCAATTTTTTTTTCTTTATTTTGTTAGCCAATAAACAATAGTATGGGTGTAAAAGAAAAAAAAGAAATTAAAAAAGAAAATTATTGAATTTAAAATTTTTTTTTTCTTTATCCCATATTATTGTTTTATTTCGGGGGTTCAAATTTGGGGGTTATGTTGCGGTAAATTTTAATTTAGATCAATATTTTTTTTTACTTGATTTGTTTTACTGCATCAAGTCCAAAAAAAAAAACACACACTTTCCCCTGAAAGTTTCTTTGTGCCCCGGAAACCATTAAAACTGTTCTCCGCACAAACAAAAATATCCCAAACTATTGCCCCTTTTCAAAAAATATGCTTTGTTTTTTTTGTGCTGGGGAAACCCTTTGAAACTGCTTCTCACAAAAAAGAAAAAATAAATACAAATTTTTACCCTTTACACACATTTCCTTTTAAAGTTTCTTTGTGCTGGGGAAACATTTGAAAATGGGTTCTCGAAAACAAAAAATACAAATAGGGGTTTAATATTTTTTAAATTGACCCAAAATTTTTTTTTTTTTTTTTTCAGATTTTTTTGCAACTGGGGAGAGGGTTTTTCATCCCTGCACCTTTAAATTTCCCGGGGTTTGGGAAATCAAACCAAACTCCGGTTTTTTAGGGGCACATGCCACCCGAACTGGGAGCACTTACAAACCCCTTTACGATGCCAAGCCCCAAACCGGAGATTTGGTTAATGCAAATTTAAAAAAAAGGGAGGCTTTTAATCCCGTGGCCCCAAAATTTCCCCCAAAGGGGGCCCCTTTTGCTTTTCCCCCAATGCAAATTGTTTGGCTGGTGGGAGGCCCCCTTGGTATCCCCAAACCCGGAGATGATCAATGGCCCCCCCCGAATTTTTTTCTGGGGGAAAATACATTGATGGGCATAAACATCCCATGGGAAAGGTTTCAAGGTGCCCCTTTGAGGGGTTTTTTTCACAACCCTTTAAAAAAAACAAAATCGGTATGCATTTTTACATTTGAAATGCAGAAAGATTTCTTACCCTTCTTGGATGTCCTCATCATTAAAAATTTTAAAAAGGGTTTAAACCCTAAGATATGGGATAGGAAAAACCCAAAAGCAACTAACGCCTGTTACCCCTGGGAAAGTTTTCCATCCATTTCCCTGTAGGATAGGAATACCCAAGGGTCAAAATTTTTGAGAGTAAAGGGAAATTGCCCCCAGAATTAGGACTTTAGGAGCAGTCAGGTATTTTGAGAGGAGTTTTTTTAATCGAGGATATCCCCCCAAGAGTCCTTGAATCAGGGTTTCCCGGCATGCACAAAAACAAAATAGGGAAAAAACTCTCTACAGGGGAAAAAAACCAAGGGAAAAAAAAGACAACTTTAAGGGGCCCTATAGTTGAAAAAATTTTTTGAAGAAATTTTGGAATTTTGTTTAAAATCCTTAAAAAATACGGGGGGAAATTTTAAAATTGGTAAAACCTAAAAG
>JAODAL010046661.1:0-30692 GCA_025379985.1 Phyllomedusa bahiana
ACTCCGTGATAACTCTGAGTTAAAAATGGGGTAGATGTCACTGCAGTCCTATCAAACCACAATAACACAGGGTAACTCTCTGAGTACAAAATGGATAATGTCCCCGCAGTCCTATGAACACCCCGATAAACAGTGATAAACTCTCGATACGAAAAGGAGTAAATTCCCCTCAGTCCTTTTTTAACCCCCACAGATAACACAGTGGTAACCCCTGAGCAGATAAAGGAGTAGATGTCCCCTGCATCCTTTAACACCCCAGATAACACATTTATAACTTTTGAGTACAATAAAGGGGGTAAATTTCCCCCCCAGCCTTGTAACACCCGATAACACAGTGATAATCTCGATACAGTAAAGGGGAAAAGTCCCCCAGCCTTGTAAACCACAAAATTAAACAGTTTATTTAATCGATAAGAAATCGGTAATGTCACTGCATCCTATGTTAAACCACAGATTTAAACCCATGATAACCTCGGACAGATATGGAATAGTGTCCCTGCATCCCATGTACACAAAAGATAACACATGGAAAACCCTCCCAGTACAGATAAATGTAGTAGAAGTCACCTTTCAGTCCCTTTTTAAACCACAAAAACACAGTGATAACTTTTTCTACAATAATGGGGTAGATTCCCCCTGCATCCCATTAAAAAACCCCCAGATAACACAGTGATAAACCGAGTAAGATAATCGAGTAATTATTCATCCTATGTAAAACCACAAAACACAGTTTAAACTCGAGTACAATAATCGAGTAGATGTCATCTGCCCCCTATGAACACCCGATAACACAGTGATAACTCTTGGGTACAAAATGTAGCAATGTTTGCAGTCCCTATTAACACCCCGAAAACTGATTTGAAAAAACAAGTAACCCAAAATTCTTATTAAAGCCGCTGAATATCCCCAAAAAGCAAAATTTATGGTCCATATACCACATCCAGGCTGCTTTCCCAATGCGGGGGGGGGGGGGGGGGGGGGGGAAATTTTTCAGCTTGGACTGGAACACATGACTGCACTTTTAACCCCTTTGTTCTCTGACACCCTGGGAAAAGGGGTCCCGGGGAAAAAGTTTTGCCCAGTGAACACTTTTCTCCTCCTGTGCCGGGATGATAGAAGCACGTGCCTGCAATACAAATCATGCGTGTATTTTAAAAAGGCCACAAAATGTAAAAGAAATAAAAAAAACAAAATGTTCAATAAAAATTAAAAAAAAGTTTCCACTGTGAAACTTCCTCGTCCACATATTATAGCCGCACCAAAAAACCAAAGCCGTGAGACCCCCCGGGGCCCGTCAAAAGGTAAAACACGGGGCAAGCAAAGGTTCCTGTTTTTTTTTTAAAATAGCAAAAACCTACAAAAATTGTGCAGGATAAAATTAGCGGGGAAATTATTCTGCACGGTACCCCTTGCCGATCTCTGCCGTGAAATGGGATCCCCAGGAGGGGGTGGAGTAATAATCAGGATCAAACTGAAGGACAAGTCAAGCAAATTCCCCAGAACAGGGTCAAACCAAGTCAGGGCATTGGAGTACTTTGTATCAAACCAAGGTCGGACCGGATATATAGTGGACAACCAATGAAAGGGGAATATTTAGGGGATCAAACCAATGTAGGACAGGGGGATACTAATATGTTTTAGGATCAAACCAAGGTCAGGACAGGTGGAGTACTAAGTAGTCAGGGCATACCAGGGCAGGGCAGTGGTTTCATAGAGTAGACAACCAATGCAGGGCAGGTGGTACTATAGTGTCAGGATTAACCAAGGTCAGGTGGGGGATACTAAAGTCGGATCAAACCAATTCGGGCAGGTGAGTACTTATGGGGTCAAACCAAGGGCGGACGGGGCCCGGATACTATAGTAGTCAGGATCAAAACTAGGTCAGGGGGGTGGGGCTATAGTAGGGCAGGGTCAAAAACGGTCGGGCGGGGGGATCTATAGTAACAGGATCAAAAAAAGGTCAGGGGGGGTGGGAGAAATAAGATAGGATCAAACCTATTTGGGGGGGTGGGTACAAGTAGTCGGATCAAGCAAGGTCAGGACAGGTGGAGTACTATAGTAGTCAGGATTGAACCAAGGTCAGGACGGGCGGAGTACTATATATCAGGGGCAAAACCAAAGGTCGGAAGGGGGGGATTTCTATAGTATAGGACAAACCAAAGGTAGGGCGGGTGGAGTACTATAGTAGTCAGGATCAAACCAAGGTCAGGACGGGTGGAGTACTATAGTAGTCAGGATCAAACCAAGGTCAGGACGGGTGGAGTACTATAGTAGTCAGGATCAAACCAAGGTCAGGACAGGTGGAGTACTATAGTAGTCAGGATCAAACCAAGGTCAGGACAGGTGGAGTACTATAGTAGTCAGGATCAAACCAAGGTCAGGGCGGGTGGAGTACTATAGTAGTCAGGATCAAACCCGGTCGGGGGGGGATACTATAAGTCAGGGTCAAACCCAAGGTCAGGCAGGTAGTACATACTAACGGTCAAAAAAAGGCAGGACATGGAGTACTATAGTAGTCAGGATTGAACCAATCAGACGGCGGGTTTAAAAAAATAGTAGTCAGGATCAAACCAAGGTCAGGAGGGCCGGAGTTACTATATAGTTAGATCAAACCTGGAGGGGAGGGGGGTATAAAGTATCAGTTCAAACCAATTTTAGGACGGGGGGTACTATATGGATCAAACCAAGGTAGGGCGGGGGGAGTACAAATATCAGGATCAAACCTAGGTAGGAAGGGGGATCTAATAGTCAGGATCAAACCAAGGTCAGGACGGGTGGAGTACTATAGTAGTCAGGATCAAAACCTAGGTCAACGGGTGAGTACTTTGTATCGGATCAAAACCCAAAGGTCAGGACAGTGGAGTACTATAGAGTCGGTCAAACCAAGGCAGGGCGGGGGGGTACTTTTAGTCAGGATCAAACCAAAGTCAGGGAGTGGGTACAAAATGGGGCAGGTCAAAAACCCCAAAATCAGGAGGTGGAAATAAAATTTTTGAAGACAATCAAAAACCCAAAGGAACAGTTGGAGACTAAGTAACAGGGATCAAACCAAATCTACTGGAGTACTATAGTAGGATCAAACCAAGATCTGGACAGGTGGAGTACTATAGTTATCAGAATCAAACCCAAGTCGGCAGGGGGAGTACTATAGTATCAGAAACAAACCCCGGTCAGACGGGGAGTACTATGTAAATCAAAATCAAACCAGGGCAGGACGGGTGAGTACATAGTAATCAGGAAAAAACCGGTCAGGAGGGGGGACTTTTAAATAATCAAACAAACCTAGGTCAGGACATGGGAGACATATAATCGAAACAAACCAAGGTCAGGACTGGTGGAGTACTATAGTAATCAATCAAACCTAGGTCAGGACGGGTGGAGTACTAAGGTTTTGGGTAAACCAAAATCGGGCAGTGGAGTTACTATGTTCAGGGTCAAACCAAGGTCAGGGCGGGGTGGGTACTATAGTGGGGAGGAATAAAAAGTGAGGCAGGACGCAAGGGGTTTTTTTATAGTAAAAAGATTGTAGTCAAGACCAAGGTAAAGGTTAGGACAGGTGGTTCTATATTTGCCCCCAATCAACCAAGTCAGGGGGGTTGTCTTAAAATTTCGGGTCAAACGAAGGAAATCAGCAAAGTTTTTTGAGTCAGGATCAAACCAAGGTCAGGACAGGGGATTCTAAGTAAACAGGAAAACCAAAATCGGGCAGGGGAGTTTCTATAGTAAAGATCAAACCAAAGTGGACAGGGGAGTTCTATAGTAAAAAAACAGGTTTAACTGAATCAGTTTTAACAAAGTTTTCCCTAGTATCAGTCAACCAGGTCAGGGGTGGAGTACTATAGTAATCAGGATCAAACCAAGGTCAGGACGGGGGAGCTATGTATCAGGATCCCAAAACCAAGGTAGGACGGGCCCATATAAATAGTAACAGGGTCAAACCAAAGGTCAGGGCGGGGAGTACTATAGTATCGGATAAACCTTGTCAGGAAGGCGAGTACTATAGAATAAGGGTTTTAAACCCGGGCAGGAGGGGGAGTATATGTAACAGGTTTTAAACCAAGTCAGGACAGGGGGAGTACATAGGATCAAACCAAGGGAGGACGGGGGAGTAATAGTATTAGGATCAAACCAGGGTCGGAAGGTGGAGTATAAGAGTCAGGATCAAACCAAGGTCAGGACAGGTGGAGTACTATAGTAATCAGGATCAAACCCAAAGGGCAGGGGGTAGTACTATGTATCAGGACAAAACCCTGTCAGGGCGGGGGGGTACTATAGTAGCAGGATAAACAGGGCAAGGGGGGAAGTATATAGTAAATCAGACAAACCAAGTTTAGGGCAGGGGAGTACTATAGTTGGGTCAAACCAAAAACGGGGGCCAGGTGGATACTTATGGGCAGGGGTCAAACCCCGTCAGGGGGTGGGGGTACAATTTTAGCAGGATCAAAACCAAAAGGGAGGGCAGGGGGGAGTACTATAGTAAACAGGACAAACCAAATCGGCGGTGGAGTACTATAGTAGGATCAAACAAGTCGGGGCGGGGGAGTCTATTAGTTTTATCAAAACAAAAGGGGCCCGGCGGTGGAGTTATTTGTAATCAGAATCAAACCAAGGTCAGGACAGGTGGAGTACTATAGTAATCAGAATCAAACCTAGGTCAGGACGGGTGGAGTACTATAGTAATCAGAATCAAACCTAGGTCAGGACAGGTGGAGTACTATAGTAATCAGAATCAAACCTAGGTCAGGACAGGTGGAGTACTATAGTAATCAGAATCAAACCAAGGTCAGGACAGGTGGAGTACTATAGGGTTTAAATAACCAGGTCAGGAAAGTGGAGGGACTTATTTCAAATCAAAACCAGGTCAGGCGGGTGGGTAATTAGAAATCAAAAAAAACTAGGTCGGACGGTGGGTATATAGAATCAGAAACAAAACCAGGTGGCGGGGGGAAATACTATATAGTAGGTCAAACCAAATCGGACAGTGGAGTACATAGTATCAGGATAAACCAAGGGCAGGCGGGGGGAGGGCTTTGTTCAATCAAACCAAGTCGGGCGGGGAGTACTTTAAAATAGTCAGGATCAAACCAAGGCAGGAGGGGGAGACTATGTATCAGGATAAAAAAAGGGGGGGACGGGGGAGTACTATATATCAGATCAAACCTAGGTCAGAAGGGGGAGTACATAGTATCAGGTTTAAAAAATTTTAGGCGGGGGGTTTTATAGTAGCGTTTAACCCCGTCGGGCGGGGGGATAATAGTGGATCAAACCAAGTCGGGGCGGGGGGAGTACATAGAGTCGGATCAAACCAGGTGGAGGTGGGGGTATTATGTGTAGGAAAGAAAAGGTCAGGACAGGTGGGTACAAGTAGTGATCAAACCAAGGAGGGCGGGTGGGGTCTAATTACAGGTAAACCAAGTCAGGGGGGTAGTACATATATCAGGATCAACCCGGGGCAGAACGGGGTCTTAAAATTCAGGCAAACCAAGGTCAGGAAGGGGGGCTTAGTTCAGGGTCAAAAAAAATTTAGGCAGGGGGGTATATAGTTCAGGATCAAACCAAATCAGGGCAGGGGGGCTATTTTATCAGGATCAAAAAAGGTCGGGCAGGGAGTCTTTGTTCAGGATAAAAAAAGTCAGGGCGGTGATACATAGTGGGGCGGATCAAACCAAAGTCAGGGCAGGTGGAGTACTATTGTAGTCAGGATCAAAACCCAAATCGGCAGTGGAGTACTATAGTAGGATAAACCAAAGGACGGGGAGATATGTTTTCAGAAACAAACCGGTCAGGACAGGCGGAGTTCTATAGTAATCAGGATCAAGCCAAAGGTCAGGACAGGCGGAGTTCTATAGTAATCAGGATCAAGCCAAAGGTCAGGACAGGCGGAGTTCTATAGTAATCAGGATCAAGCCAAAGGTCAGGACAGGCGGAGTTCTATAGTAATCAGGATCAAGCCAAAGGTCAGGGCAGGTGGAGTTCTATAGTAATCAGGATCACGACCAAAGGGGTCCAGGTCAGGCAGTTCTATAGTAGTCAGGATCTAACCAAGGTCAGGACAGGCGGAGTTCTATAGTAATCAGGATCAAGCCGAAGGTCAGGACAGGCGAAGTTCTTTTAAAGTCACAAGTGTAGATTTGTTGACCTTAGTGATTCATATTTGGTGCTCCTCTCTGCAGCATGTATCGGGGACATTCATCTGTTTGTTTAGGTTTCTTTCCATTCCTGTAATATTTTGAAAATTCAATAAAACTTTCAATTTAAGAAAAAAAGTCACAAATGTAGCCGAGGTCAACGCAGGCAGCGACCAAACAGAGATGTCAAAGCTCAAATGATACTTAGAACAATCTCTCTTACATTGAATAAGATAGCGAAGATCTGGTCCCCAGGTGAGGGAGAAGCTACTTTAAATAACCAAGGGAAGCCTGTCATAGGCGGAAGGGAAGTGGCGTACACTGGCCCTTTAAACTTCTGAGAGCGAGCGCATGCGCAGCACAGGCACACGCTAGTTTCTTTTCATGTAGAAAACAAATTGTATCAGAAAAAAAAACAAGCCCCCCTTATGGCGATGCCTCAAACCCTCATACAGCGATGCCTCATACAGCAATGCCTCAAACCCTCATACAGTGATACCTCAAGCCCTCATACAGTGATGCCTCAAGCCCTCATACAGCGATGCCTCAAGCCCTCATACAGCGATGCCTCAAGCCCTCATACAGCGATGCCTCAAGCCCTCATACAGTGATGCCTCAAGCCCTCATACAGTGATGCCTCAAGCCCTCATACAGCGATGCCTCAAGCCCTCATACAGCGATGCCTCAAGCCCTCATACAGCGATGCCTCAAGCCCTCATACAGTGATGCCTCAAGCCCTCATACAGTGATGCCTCAAGCCCTCATACAGTGATACCTCAAGCCCTCATACAGTGATGCCTCAAGCCCTCATACAGCGATGCCTCAAGCCCTCATACAGTGATGCCTCAAGCCCTCATACAGCGATGCCTCAAGCCCTCATACAGCGATGCCTCAAGCCCTCATACAGCGATGCCTCAAGCCCTCATACAGCGATGCCTCAAGCCCTCATACAGCGATGCCTCAAGCCCTCATACAGTGATACCTCAAGCCCTCATACAGTGATGCCTCAAGCCCTCATACAGCGATGCCTCAAGCCCTCATACAGCGATGCCTCAAACCCTCATACAGCGATGCCTCAAGCCCTCATACAGCGATGCCTCAAGCCCCCATACAGCGATACCTCAAGCCCTCATACAGCGATGCCTCAAGTCCTCATACAGTGATACCTCAAGCCCTCATACAGTGATGCCTCAAGCCCTCATACAGCGATGCCTCAAGCCCTCATACAGTGATGCCTCAAGCCCTCATACAGTGATGCCTCAAGCCCTCATACAGCGATGCCTCAAGCCCTCATACAGCGATGCCTCAAGCCCTCATACAGCGATGCCTCAAGCCCTCATACAGCGATACCTCAAGCCCTCATACAGCGATGCCTCAAGCCCTCATACAGCGATGCCTCAAGCCCTCATACAGTGATGCCTCAAGCCCCCATACAGCGGTGCCTCAAGTCCTCATACAGCGATGCCTCAAGCCCTCATACACAGCGAGCCCTCAACCCCTCATACAGCGATGCCCATCTCCTATTCAGCGATGCCTCAATCGCTCATACTTTGATTCCTCAAGCCCTCATACAGCGATGCCTCAAGCCCTCATACAGCGATGCCTCAAGCCCTCATACAGCGATGCCTCAAACCCTCATACAGAGATGCCTCAAGCCCTCATACAGCGATGCCTCAAGCCCTCATACAGCAATGCCTCAAACCCTCATACAGTGATGCCTCAAGCCCGCATACAGCGATGCCTCAAGCCCTCATACAGCGATGCCTCAAGCCCTCATACAGCGATGCCTCAAGCCCTCATACAGTGATACCTCAAGCCCTCATACAGTGATGCCTCAAGCCCTCATACAGCGATGCCTCAAGCCCTCATACAGCAATGCCTCAAGCCCTCATACAGCGATGCCTCAAGCCCTCATACAGTGATGCCTCAAGCCCTCATACAGAGATACCTCAAGCCCTCATACAGCAATGCCTCAAACCCTCATACAGTGATGCCTCAAGCCCTCATACAGAGATGCCTCAAGCCCTCATACAGCGATACCTCAAGCCCTCATACAGTGATGCCTCAAGCCCTCATACAGCGATGCCTCAAGCCCTCATACAGTGATGCCTCAAGCCCTCATACAGAGATACCTCAAGCCCTCATACAGCGATACCTCAAGCCCTCAAACAGTGATGCCTCTAAGCCCTCATACAGTGAGCCTCAAGCCCGTCATACAGCGATACCGCAAGCCCTCTTACAGCATTGCCTCAAGCCCTCATACAGCGATGCCTCAAGCCCTCATACAGTGATGCCTCAAGCCCTCATACAGAGATAACTCAAGCCCTCATACAGAGATGCCTCAAGCCCTCATACAGTGATGCCTCAAGCCCTCATACAGCGGTGCCTCAAGCCCTCATACAGCGATGCCTCATACAGTGATGCCTCAAGCCCTCACACAGCGATGCCTCAAGCCCTCATACAGTGATGCCTCAAGCCCTCACACAGCGATGCCTCAAGCCCTCATACAGCGATACCTCAAGCCCTCATACAGTGATACCTCAAGCCCTCATACAGTGATGCCTCATACAGTGATAAAATATATGGCTCTTGGAAGGCAAGAAGGAAAAAATCGAAATTACATAAAAATCTCCTGCATCTCCGAGGGGTTATAGTCGACCTGTGAGGATGAGACGACCTCTCTCCCTTGTGTCCGTATCTCGCCCTGTGTCGCCCGTCCGCTCGGTCCCCTCCTCTCGCCCGGCTTGTAAATGAGCGGATCAATACGCGCGGCCGAGGTTAGAGCAGCCATGGATTTTTGCTTTTAATAAACACTGCGCCCATCTGCATATAGATGAACATTAATATGAGCAGAGAAAACGCGCTAAATAATTCAGCAGCAGATCAATCGGCCGCGGCCCGCGCCACGTGAGCCTCTGATTACAGTGGATCTTAGGATGAGATGGTTAAACAAATATTGAGCGGCGCAGGCACGATACCCGGCGCTGCTCCTGCGTGGCGGAGTCATGTCATTCATAGACCAAGATTACAGGGAAGGTCAAGAAGGATCCAAAGTGACCCCCGGCCCCGCGGGCAGACACCATATACCGGGGCAGAGCTCAACCCTGCGGGGGACACAGTGTTACCACATCCCAGGGGCCTCGTAAATCCGTGTCACCTTGACTCCTGCCTGATCCTCAGATCTGGAAGCTGCTCCTCTCCTGATCCCGGTGCGGCCTCCGCTGTAGTCACAACGTCTATAGAGCAGGGAGCGCCCCCTCAAAAATACAGGGCAAACACAGGCACAGCCAAGCGTTCCCACACCCAGGGGTGAGCCTGACACCCCCCCCCCCCCCCACAACTCATTCAGGGAAATTATTATTTTTTTACTGTTTTTTTTTAAAATTTATCCTAAGTAAGAATACAAAAAGTCCCTACAAATCGCACAGTGTCAGATACCCAGAAACCGGGACACACAGATAGAGATGGATGGATATTAGAAGATAGATAGATAGATATGAGATAGATAGATAGATAGCTAGATAGATAGATACGAAGATAGAGATAGGGAATAATAGGAGATAGATAGATAGATAGATAGATAGATAGATAGATATGAGATAGATAGATAGATAGTTAGATAGATAGATAATTATAGATATGAGATAAATGATATGAGATAGATAATAGATAGAGAGATAGATAGATAGATAGATAGATATTTGATAGATAATATGAAATAGATAATATGAGATAGATTAGATAATAGATAGATAGAGAGATAGATAGATATGGGAATAGATAGATAGATAGAGATAATTAGATATGAGATAATGATAGATAGAATAGATATGAGATAATAGATTATGAGATAGATAGATATGATATAGATAAGATAAGAGATAGATAGATAGATAAATATATAATGAGCTAATAGATAGATAGATATATAGATAGAAGAGATATGAGATAAATAGATATGAGATAGATAGATAGATAGAGATAATAGATTATGTGATAGATAATATGAGAATAGGAATTAGATATGAGATAGATAGATAGATAGATAGATAAGATAGATAGATAGATAGATAGATAGAGTATTAGATAGATAGATAGAAATGAGATAAATAATATGAATAGATAGATAGATAGATGGATATGAATAGATAGATATGAGATAGAGAGATAGATAGATAGAAGATAGAATGAGAAGATAGATATGAGATAGATAGAGAATAGATATGAGATAGATTGATAGATAGATAACTGCGGTGCGAGTCGATAGCTAGAAATGAGAGCGATAGATAGATAGCTCGCATCAGCACGCTCCTCTGCAATGAGAGCGATAGATAGATATCTCATATAGCTCGATATGAGCGCTATAGCTAGCTAGCTCGACTAGCTAGATATGACATCAGGATCCTCGAACGCATCGATCGCTCTGCATCTAAAGCTCTTCGAGCTACGCAACAGCATAGACTCGCAAGATATTCGCTCGCTCCCTCTCTAATCTCCACTCTCGCTCAGCGCGCTCGCACGCAAGCTCTCACTAACGCACTCCACCCTCGATCTCACGATCCTCTCTCTCTCGCACGACGACTCACAGTCTCGCTCACGCGTACGCACGGCTCGCACGCACGCTCGCTCAGCTACAACGCACTCTCTCACTCATCAGGTCTACGCTCTCTAGCACGCACTCACGCACTCACTCAAGCGCTCTCTCTCTCGTCACATTCGCACGCACTCACCAGCGCAATCTCTCACGCACTATCGCACGAAAGCACGCACGCACTCACTCAAATCTCTCGCACGCACTCACGCTACGCAAATCGCTCGCACGCCGTCACTCACGCTCACTCTCGCTCGCACTCACCTCACTCACGCACTCACATCTCACTCACATCCGCAATCACTCACAGCGCACTCACTTCTCACGTCACTCACTCACTAACCACTCACATCGCACTCACTCACTGCACTCTCGCTCTCACTCACCACGCTCTCACATCGCTCGCTCTCTCATCGCACACTCCGCACTCACTCACGAACGCCCGCTCGCACTCACGCACAGATCACGCACGAACATCGATCTCACTCACACACTCACTCACTCTACGTCACGCTCAGCGCACTCACCACTCACTCACTCCTCACCTCACTCTCTCTCTCACACGCACGCTAACTCACTCACAGCTCACGCTCAGCTCAATAACACGACTTCTCACTCACATCTCACGCTCGATCCGCACTGCGATCTCTCGCTCGCTTGCCTTACCGGGGTTGTCACCACCACCGATTCCCCACCCACAGTCCTGGTTTTCACGTACTTCAGGATGGTTACCGGCATACCCTGGCTTTACTGGCCTGCCGAGCAGCCGCTGCTGCAGACCCCAGGACCTTTAGCTCTCTCGACCAGTGCAGGCAGCCTATCAGGAGAGCAATGAAAGGTCTGTAGCTATAGCACCCAGCGCTTACCAGCCTATCAGAAGAGATAGCACAGGTCTGTAGCTATACGCAACACCAGCGCTGGGCACCTATCATTAGAGATTGAACAGGTCTGTAGCTATAGCACCAGCGCTGGCAGCCTATCCATGAGAGAATTGAACAGGTCTGTAGCTATAGCAACCAGCAACTGTCAGCCTCTCAGAGAGAGTGACAGGTCTTAGTCTATAGCAACCAGCCCTGGCAGCCCTATCAGGAGAGATTGAACAGGTCCTGTAGCTATAGCAACCAACGCTGCAGCCCTATCAGGAGAGATTGACCAGTCTGTAGCATAGCAACCAGCACTGGCAGCCTAATCACGGAGAGATAGAAACAGGTCTGTTAGCGATAGAAACCAGTGCTAGCAGCCTATCAGGAGAGATCTACACAGGTCTGCAGCTATAGAACCAGTGCTGGCAAGCCTATTCAGGAGAGATCGAACAGGTCCATTGCAGCTATAGCAAACCATGCTGGCAGCCTACAGGAGAGATCGAACAGGTCCGTAGCTATAGAAACCAGCACTGGCATCCTATCAGGAAGAGAGTTGAACAGGGCTTAGCTAGTAGCAACCACGCTGGCAGCCCTATCAGGAGAGTTGAACAGGTCTGTAGCTATAGCAACCAGCACTGGCAGCCCTATCATGAGAGAATAGAACAGGTCTGTAGCTATAGCAACCAGTGCTGGCCGCCTATCAGGATAGATCAACAGGTCTGCAGCTATTAGCCAACCAGTGCTGGCAGCCCTATCAGGAGAGATGAACAGCGTCTGCAGCTATAGCACAACCAGTGCTGGCAGCCTATAGGAGAGATCGAACAGTCTGTAGCTATAGAAACACCAGCACTGGCAGCCTATCAGGAGAATTGAACAGGTCTGTAGCTATAGCAACCACGCTGGCCAGGCCTATCAGGAGAGATTGAACAGTCTTGTAGCTATAGCAACCAGCAATGGCAGCCTATCATGAGAGAGATAGAACAGGCGTAGCTATAGCAACCAGTCTGGCAGCCGATCAGGAATAGGATCAAACAGGTCTGGCAGCTATAGCAACCATTACTGGCAAGCTATCCTGAGAGATCGAACAGGGCTGCAGCTATAGCAACCAGTGCTGGCAGCTACAGGAGAGATCTAACAGGCGGTAGCAGAGCAACCAGCACTGCAGCCTATCAAGGAGAGATTGAACAGGTCGGTAGCTAACAACCAGCGCTGGCAGCCTTCAGGAGAGATTGAACAGGTCCTGTAGCTAGACAACCAGCACGGGCATCTATCATGAGAGATGTGAAAACAGTTCTGTATAGCTATAGCAACCAGTGCTGGCAGCCCTATCAGGAAGAGAAGAACAGTCTGTACCTATAGCACCAGTGCCTGGCAGCCCTATCAGAGAGATCAAGCAGGTCTGTAGCTATAGCGACCTGAGGAGCTGATGCAGCCCATACAAGAGGGGATATCTAGGAATAGGTCGGACACTGTTAATGAACACATATTGCAAAGTGACTTGTTTTTGCAAGATCTTTAACATGAAAAGCAGCAGCGATCCCTGTAGTGAGACGACCCCTTTAACTGTTTAGGAATTGCAACAAAAATTAAGTGAACCCTTTGAAGCTATAGACAAACTCTATGGGGCACATTTATCAAGGCAGCTACGTCAGAATTCTCCCCACATTTATTATGTGTTATAGACAGTTTATAGTCTAGTACAGACAGTATGTGGCTGATTCGGAGGGGGGTGGGATCACTATGTGACACTGTGCACCAACGTATGTGCCAAAAGTTTGACACAATTAGTGACATGAAGTGAGGCATCTAGACGAAGGCATAAACATAGAACAGAGAGTCTAACCCTGTGCTAGGTTTCTGGAGGTTTTGGTGTTGGTGTGCAGAGTTCTCTCCATTGTGCCCTTCCCCTTTGCTGAGCAGTTGGAGGAAGTTTTAGTGTTACTGAGTAGTTTTTGTACATGTTGTCCCATCCCACATCTGCACAGATGGATGAGGTTTTGGTAAAGTTATGTAATGTTTTTTCAAGGATTTCCCCTGCCCATGCTGAATGGTTGGATGAGGTTTTGGTGTTGGTGTGCAGTGTTATTTATGTCCTCCATAGCATTGCATATTTATGCAACATTGTACACCAACACCAAAACCTACTCCAACTATGCAGCATGGGGGAAGGAAGCAACATGGAAAGAAAATTGTACACCAACACCAAAACCTCCTCAACTTTGCAGCACAGGGGAGTGGCAGCATGTAAAGAACAATGCACACCAACACCAAAACCTCCTCCAACTGTTCAGCATGGGGTCAGCATATAAAGAACACTGCACACCAACACCAAAACCTCCTCCAACTGTGCAGCATGGGGTGAGCATATAAAGAACAATGCACACCAACACCAAAACCTCCACCAACTGTGCAGCATAGGTGAGGAGCAGCATGGAAAGAAGACTGCACGCCAACACCAAAACCTCCCCCAACTGTGCAGCATACGGGCAACAAAATCTCATTCAACTTTTCAGCATGGAGAGGAGGCATCATGGAAAGAACACTGAACACCAAAACCTCCTCCAACTGTGCAGCGTGGGAAATACAGCAACATGGAAAAAATAGTGGACACCAACACCAAAGCCTCCTACAATGGTGCAACATCGGAAAGTTAAGAATCATAGAAAGATTCATGCACACCAAAACTCCTTCAATTTTGCCACATGGGAAGAAGAAATATGAAAAAAACACTGAACACAACATAAAAATCACCTCAATGTGCAACGAGTGTTAATCATGGAACTATTAACGCACACCAACACCAAAACCTCAACCAACTGTGCAGCATAGGGGAAGAGACAGCATGAAAAGAACACTGCACACCAACACCAAAACCTCAACCAACTGTGTAGCATAGGGGAAGAGACAGCATGAAAAGAACACTGCACATCAACACCAAAACCTCTTCCAACTATACATCATAAAGGAAAAGGCAGCATGAAAAGAACACTGCACACCAACACTAAAACCTCAACCAACTGTGCAGCATAGGGGAAGAGTCAGCATGAAAAGAACACTGCATATTAACACCAAAACCTTAACCAACTGTGCAGCATAGGGGAAGAGACAGCATGAAAAGAACACTGCATACCAACACCAAAACCTCTTCCAACTACATCAAAAAGGAAAAGGCAGCAGAAAAAAACACTGCACCCCAAAACACTAAAACCCTCAACCAACTGTGCACTAGGGGAAGAGCGCATGAAAAGAAAAGCACATCAACACCAAAACCTAAACCCAAACTTGTAGCAAGGGGAAGATACAGCATGAAAAGAACACGAACCAACACCAAAACCTCAACCAACTGTGCAGCATAGGGGAGGGGCAGCATGAAAAGAACACTGCATATCAACACCAAAACCCTTCCAACTATACATCATAGAGGAAAAGGCAGCAAGAAAAGAACACTGCACACCAACACCAAAACCTCAACCAACTTTGCAGCATAGGGCAATAGATAGCATAAAAAGAACACTGCACATCAACACCAAAACGTTAACCAACTGTACATCATAGAGCAAAAGGCAGCATGAAAAGAACACTGCACAACAACACCAAAACCTCAACCAACTGTGCAGCATACGGGAAGAGACAGCAAGAAAAGAACACTGCATATTAACACCAAAACCTTAACCAACTGTAGAGGATAGGGGAGGGGAATTATGTAAAGAACACTGCACATCAACACCAAAACCTCTTCCAACTATACATCATAAAGGAAAAGGTAGCATGAAAAGAACACTGCCACCACCCCAAAAAACTAAACCAAAAAGGAAACATAGGGGAGGGGCAGCATGAAAAGAACACTGCACACAACACAACAAACAATGTGCTGAGAGGGGGTATCGTGGAAAAATTAATGAACACCAAGACCAAAGCCTCATCCAACTGTGCAACCGGTGAGTAATGGAGAAATCACTGAACACCAAAACCTCCTCCAGCTGCGCAGCATGGGGCCAGGCATGATGATTTGGGCTGCTTTGCCCCTCAGGGCCAGGACACCTTGTGAGCATTGAGGGAACAGTAAATTGAAGGGATAAGACGCGCCACCTCTGGGGCAGGTCGTGCGACCTCCGGGACGTCGTGAACCCGGGTGCAGAAAACTGCGGTTTATATTTCTGCTCGCGGCGGCCGGGAAATGAAGGGACCATTATTTGGACTATTTGTTATGTTTGTGTTTGTGCTGACAGGATCCATTACTCAGCCGGGCCCTCGTCCCGGGCTCTTTATGGTGCAGGAATCCATGGATAAATCACGGCTGTGAGGCTGGATGGGCGGACGGGGAGCGCGGGAGCCTCGAGTGCGCAGAAGAGCCGCTGGCATCAGCGAGATGAGGCTGTCAGAGCGAGACAGAGAGCGCCGCCGCTCCCCCACATATTATTAAAATAATATTTCCTCTACCGGGCCTTTTTGCACGGGGGCACCCACCGGGGAAGGAGGAAGCCAAAACCACCACGATAGGGAATGCCCCCCATCCTATGAAAAACCACAGATAACACAGGAATCCTCTGAGTACAGATAATGGATAATGTCACCCCGCAGTCCTAGTAAAAACCCCAGAAACACAGTGATATCTCCTGAGTACAGATAATGGAGTAATGTCCCCTGCAGTCCTAGGAACACCCCAGATAAAAGTGATCCTCTCTGAGTCAGTAAGCAGTAGATGTCACCCCATCCTAGTAAACCACATTTGCCATGATAACCTCTGAGTACAGATAATGTATAGATGTCCCCGCAGTCCTAGTAAAACCAAGATAACACAGTTATAATCTGATAAGATAAAAGGTTAATTCACCTCGCCTATGTAACACCACAGTAACACGGGATAAGTCCTGGTACAGATAAGGAGTAGATGTCACCCGCAGTCCTATGTAACACCAAGATAACACATGAAATCTCTGATACAGATAATGGAGTAGATGTCACCTGCAGTCCTATTAAAAAGCCAAATAAAACGTGATAACTCTCTGAGTACAGATAATGTAGTAGAGTCACCCGCATCCTATGAACATACAGATAACACAATGATAACCCCTGTGAACAGAAAAAGTAGTAGATGTAAACCCGCAGTCCTATTTTAACACCCACAAAAAAACAATTTGTGATAACTCTCTGGGGTTCAAAAAAAATGGAGTGATGTCACCTCCCAGTCCAAAGTAACACCACGGGTTAACACAGTGATAACTCTCTGAGTACAGTTTAAGTAGAGATGTCCCCTGCAGTCCTTTTAAAAACAGAAGAAATAACCCCCAGTGATAACTCTCGAGTACAGATAATCGATTTAAGATGTCAAAAAGGGGGAAAAATTTTTTTTTTTTAATTATTAAAAAACCCGGGAAACCCCCTTTTTTTATACTTACCCAAAATTCAAAAGGCATTGAAAATCCCCCGGGCCCCGCCCTTTTTAAATTTCGGGAAAAATTTTGTTTTAACAAATTTTGTCACTTTTATTTTTTTTACAATTAAAACCCCTAGAAAAAATTTTTAAACCAAAGCACCTCAAGTTTTGATATGGTTTTTAAGGGTTTTTAAGTCGGAAATGGAAGGGAAGGGGAGAGTTTTTTTAAATTGGTTTCCCTTTAGATGTGCCCCCTTGGGAATTAAAATATAAAGCAGGGAATTGGGGTTAGAGGCGGGCCCCCAGTTTTTATTTAAAAAAAAGACCCCAATTTTTTCAAAAATTTAAAAAAAATTTTTTAAAATTAATGGTTTGGGAATTGATTTTAAAAAAAATTTTTTTTTTTTGGGGCTCCACCCACTTTCATCAGTTGGGGGGGCCCCGGGCGAGGGGGGCCCCAAGAGTACCCCCCATCGCTGGCCCAAACCCTTTTTTAAATGGGGGGTTTTTGAAAAAATTTTTATATAAGAAAGACAATCCATTTTTTTCCCCAGTTTAAATTTATTACAAACTTTTTAAAATTGGATGACCTCATTTTTTATTTTGGAAGGGGGCCCCTCAAAAAATTTTTTAATTTGTTTTAAAATTTTTAAAAATTTAAACCCTTGGGATTAATTTTTAAACATCTATTTAAGAAAATTTAAAATAGTGTTTTTTAGTCTGAAATTATATAAAAGACAATGTTTAAAATTGCATCAAAAATTTTTTTAAAAAAAACAGATTCTAACAATTTCCTATTGTTTAATTCAACCCATAAAAAGAAATGGATTTGTAACACCCAAATATGGCGTACCCCGACTTAAAAAAAAACTTTTTCGGGAAAACCCAAAGTCTTCGAACAACAAGCAGTCTTCAACAAAAAAAATTTCAGATCAAGAAAATATCCTTCAATTTTTTAAATTAAAAAGTTTTGAAACAAAGAAACCCCCCTTTCTCAGGAAAAAATTTTTAAACCAGATAAAATACAGGTTTAAAAATAAGGTTTTTTAATGTTTTTTTTTGGTTACCAAACATAACACCCAAATTTCGTTTTTAGAATCAAATTAAAAAAAAAACCAATTGGCTTATTTTATTAAGGGACCGGGTCAAAAGATCCTCCCCCCCAAAACCAAAATTTATCTATAAAAATCCCCGCATTTTAAAAAAATTTCCTTCCCCCCCAAAAAAGGGTTTAAAAAACAAACATGGACCCACTTATAAAAAAAAAGAAAATGTGGTAAAAATAAAAGGGTCCCCTCCGGGCAATAACCCTTTTTTGTAAGTGTTTGATCAAATGTCACAAATAATTTTTTTCACCTAAACTTCCATTTAAAGAAAAAATCAAATATAAGGAAAAATTTATCATGTACAATGTTTAAAGGGGTAATATATTTGGGACCCATTTGGGACATGCGGGGGTCCATTCTTTTAAAAAAACCTCCACAAATTATCAAAGAAGGGGGGGTCAACCTTAGATATGACTTTTGCAAACCATAGAGTTTGCTCTTTACCCTCCCTCGTCATATAAGGGAGGGCACCCAACCCACAAAGGAACCCATTTTTTTTTATACAGCCCATCGAACGTAACCCCCTGACAAGGGCCCCAAAAAGGGCTGATACGTTAAAGCAAGAAGGGGTTTATTTTGGATGAAATGGATGAATACCTTGAAACCCCATGGCCCCTTAAGAGGTGCAAGATTTTTTGTTTTAGCATTTTAGTATAATGCAGGCCCATATTTTTATTGGATTCTATTCACATTTTTTTATTTATTAAAAATTTCCTTTTTTTTTTTTAAATTAAAAATATCCTGTTTTTTGATTCCCGTATCCTACTCAAAAATTTTTTTTTAGTTGACCCTCAGAAATAATTTTAATTTAAGTTTTTTTTTAAAATTTTTGATATAGGTTTAAATTTTTAATTTTTAAAAAATGAAAATTTTTTTAATAGTTTTTAATTAAGATATAGAATTTTGTTTCATAAATAATTAATTTTCTTTGAAAATTTAAGCAAGTATGTGTACTAGTGAAAGGGAAAGCTTTTTTGTTTATATTGTTTTCTTTTTTTTTTTCTTTTTTGTTTTTTTTTTCTTGTTTTTTTGAAATTAAAAATAACACATGCCTTTTTACCTCCCTTTTGGGGTTCATTGTTTAAATACTGGTCAGTGTGGTATTTTATGTTTGCATGTCTGAGGGGAAAAGGGGGATTTCCCTCCCCGAAACGCGTCTTATGCCAAATTTTTAAAACATTTAAAAAGTAAATCTTTCCACGTATTTGCGCCCTTTTTCAAACAGCCTTAGTTTTGTCCCGATTCCCCCCACCCCAAACGTTGTGAGTGAAAGCCTTTAACGGGCTCCCCCAAACCCACAGTTGGGCCTATTCTCTTCTTCACTTCCCCTTTGGGGTTTCCCCGTGGAAGCAAGGCGGGAACGGGGACCCGGGGGGCTATTTTTCTTCTCTCCTTCAGAAGAAAAAGGGCTTGTACGAGCGCCGTGTATCGTACAGCAAAACCCGGTGAGCATTTTTTTTTTTTAATTGTATCATTCCCCAAACATGTCCTAACAAAGAACTCGCCCCTCCCTCCTTTTTTCATTCTGCCACGGGCTCTCCCCCCCGGAGACTCGTACTAGATTTACTTCAATGTCATCCTATGTAACCCCACAATAAGCGGGATAATTCTGATAAGATAATGATAAAATGTCCCCGCAGCCCTATGAAACCACAGAAACGAGGGATAAGTCTTGATACAGATAATGTAGTAGATGTCACCTCCCTCCTATGTAAATCCAATAACCAGGTAACCCCTTGATACAGATAAGGAGAAAGATTCCCTGCAGTCCATAAAACATCACAATAACACAGTGAAACTCTCTGAGTACGATAATGGAGTAGATGTCCCCTGCAGTCCAGTAACACCACAGATGCAGTGATAATTTCCCTTGATACAGATAATCGAGTTTTACCTGCAGTCCTATGTAACAGCACAGATAACACAGTAATAACTCTCTGAGTACAGATAGTGTAGTAGATGTCAACTGCAGTCCTATGTAACAGCACATGTAATATAGTAGGTGCCACTTGCAGTCCCATGTAACACCACAGATAAGACAGTGATAAGTCTCTGGGTTCAGATAATGTAGTAGAGCCCCCTGCAGCCCCTATTAACACACATATAACACATGATAACTCCGGGTACAGATAATGTAGAGATGTACCTGCGTCCTTTGTAACCCCACAGATAACACAGTAAAACTCTCTGGGACAGAAAATGTATTTAATGTCCCTGCAGTCCTATGTAACCCAAACAGTAACCGTTAAAAACCTCCTGGGAAATGAAAATTAGTAGATGCACCGCAGCCCTATGAAACCCACAGATAACACAGTAAAAACTCTCTAAAAACAGATAATGTATAGATGTCCCCTGCGCCCCGGGGAAAAACATCCAAAAATTAGTAGTTTTCACCGCAGTCCTATGTAACACCCAGATAAACAGTGATACCTCTCTGGTACAGATAAGGAGTAGATTCCCCTGCGTCCTATGTAAACCACAGATAACACAGTGAAACTCTTTTGGTACAGAAAATGTATAATGTCACCTGCCCCCTAGGTAACATCACATAAAAAGAGAGATGTCACCTGCAGTCTATGTAACCACTTTTAAACCCGGATACCTCCTGAACAGTAAGGGATAAGTCACCTGCGTCCTATGTAACCCACAGAAAACACGGAAAACCCCTCTTAAATACAGTAATGTATAGATGTCACCTGCATCCTATGAACCCCCACAGTCACTGTGAAACCCTGAATACAGATAAAGTAGTGTCACCGCAGTCCTAGTAACCCACAAAAACACAGTAAAACTCTCTGAATACAGATAATATAGTAATGTCCCCTGCGCCTATGTAACCCCAACGATAACACGTGATACCTTTTAGTACGATAATGGAGTGGTGTCACCTGCAGCCTAGGTAACACAAGTAATGTATAGATGTCACTGCAGCCTATTAACACCACAGAAAACACAGTGATACCTTCTGAGTACAGAAAAAGGGTGATGTCACCCGTCCATGTAACACCACAATAACACGGGAATCCCTCTCGAGTACAGATAATGGAGTAGATGCCCCCCCGCTCCTTGTAACACCACAGATAACCGGAAACTCTTATTTCAGATAAGTAGTAGATGTCACCGCAGTCCTAGGAACTCACAAAATGTAGTAGTGTCACCTGCAGTCCTAGAACACCCAAAAACATGTGAAAACTCCTGAAACAGATAATGTAGTAGATGTCACCTCAGTCTTGTTTTACGTATTGTTCTTGTAAGCTGCATGTTTGGGGGAATTGGTTTTGTGCCCCTTTTTTATGTTAAAGTTGCGTTCTTCTTGCAGTTATCACCGGGGGTTGAGCAAAAGGGTCACTCAGTTCGTATGTTCGTGTAACATGTCCTGGGGGCGGGGGTCCAGATGTGCTCGCCCCGGGGCGTCCTGTGAGCTCTCCTGCATTATAACAAGTCCAAAAATCCCAAGACATGTGCCCGGCTTTTGTAGGGCCACGTTTTTTTTCTAGACTATGATTTGCACTTCAACGAATAAGGGCGGAGGCCCCATAACGCGTCCACTGGATTTGGTGCAGAGAATATGACATTCTAACTTTTTTTGGAATAAAATTATTATTATTATTTATTTTAAAGCGCCATTGATTCCAGGGCGCTGTACTTTCGGGGGGGTTACATACATTACAAAGTCAAACGATTACAGTAATAAGGGGAATGTGACAATTGGCACGACAGAGGGGAGAGGACCCACCCCGGGGGGCTTACAATCTACAAGGAGGGGGAAGAGACGGAGTGAGGGGGAGACACATTCACATCATCGTTTAGTGCCGTAATCGCTGTGAAACCGGCCATGTCACTTCTCCCCTGACGTATTGTACCCGGGGGGGCGGAATTCATAGCTCTAATGAACACCATGAAATTGCCATAATGGGGGGCGCACATTTTGTGGCTATAAAACGCAATACCGTCCCCAAAAAAGCTATGAACAACCCAAAAATCACTCAAGGGGCCCAGCCCTGAATGAATGTAGGCAGTTTTAAGAGTTGGGCACCCACCTGATAGGGCTACCTACATGCAGTAGGAGGGCAAACAACTTGATCAAACTGTGCACTAAACACCTTTAGTCTTCCATGTATAAAGCATAGCAGTAACGCACTAGTTCAGTGTTTGTAGGGGATTTAGTGCTGGCTATGTGCTGCTGTATATGGCGTCTGAGAATTCATAACAGTCTGCGCTAAAGTCTATACCAGGCACCCTCAAGCTGCAGCCCTCCAGCTGCTGGGAAACCACAACTCCCATCATTCCCACTGCTACAGATCATATCAATGCATGATGGGAGCTGCAGGGCCGCATCCCGAGGATGCCCGGTCTATATAAATAGCAAAGCGATGTGCCGGCTAATTTGGGTTGATTTCTAGCTCACACCTCCGTCGAGGACCATGGAAAAGACACGGCATCCCGCGCCATTTCTTCCATTAAAACTACAGGCACCATTGTAGTCAGTCGGTCCATCAGGCGTCGTTGGCATCTCGGTTGCATCTTTGCTAGCCCAGCCCCCACCATCTTATTAGATTTGATCAGGGCCCCTGACAGGAGTACTGCCCTTATTGCACCCGATACCGGCAACAGTCAAAGAACTATGATGTGAACGGGCCCTTAACTGGCTACGTGAGCTCCGACGGCTTCTTTTATCTGCCACGTTCAGGAGGGTCCCACTCACTTACAGCAGCAATTCCATCCCATTGATTAGAGAGACAACAGAAAAGAATCATCCTTACCATACACACTGCTATTCTGGTAAGCTTGCTTCACTTCAGAGATACAGCAGGTTATCTCTGTCCGTGTTTATACATGGTCTCCTAGGTTACGACCACCTCTGTGCTGTGGCAACGGTCTTATCAGCAGGAGGTGGCTACAGCACAAAGGTGGCCAATAACCTAGGAAACCCATCTGTAAACCTGCAGGGTAGATAATCTGCTGCATCTCTGAAATGAGGCAAGATCACAACAGCACTGAATCTGGACACCAGGTTCATTGCCCACCAATGAGGTGAGAATTCCGCATCAGGTGGATGGCTTCACCCTATACCGTGGCGTAGCTACGTGTGCCTGGGTCTGGTCTGCATGTTCCCAAGGGTAGTAAACTGATGAGGAGGTGTGAATGGTGGACTCGCCAGCCGGACAGCAGAAGCAGCACACTGCCTGCACCTGTGCGGACAGGTGCTCTCACCAGTCATGTGCTGCTGGGGGGCCCCCCGGAGCCTGCCGCCGCCACTCTCAAGAAGATTTTTTAAACAGTCAGAATTTTTGCTCCATTGATGCTGCTGGGATTCAGCATTTTGCTGTGGAAGGTATTTGAGATCCCGCGGGTCCTCGTGAGGAGTCAGCCCCATCATCAGCCGACAGGTGAGCAAAACAACTACATTTAGAAACATTACGAGTCCCTTGCACAGGCCTACAGGGCAATCAGTAGCCATTCACCAGCCTACCAGGGCTAAGGACTCAGTTCCACATTGGGACCAAATTGCAATTTCCCTACTGGTTCAAGGACCCCACTGCTTGCTCCCTACAGGTTTCCCATACTGGACTCACTTTGCCCAGGGACCCCGTATTTCTGGCCATACAAGCCGATCACTGTCACAGCCAGTCCAGAGCAGAGGTGGTCACTCCAGCAGCTGACCGTCTGCTCCACTTTGTCCAGGCCCTGCTTGTAGAGCACCACTGCACCTCATGCAAGCAAAAGTCCTCACTCCCCGTGTACCCACATCTCCCAGCCTCCAGCAGACTAGGGCCTTCTCATCCTTATCCAGGCCCGGACTGCCCATAGGGCGGGTCGCTGAGTCCGGCGAGGGGAACCAGTGTGTTTCGCCCGGATGGGCTTGAGTCTCGGCTGCCAGTCTTTGCGCGCGCTTTTTTTTTTTACAAGGGGTGCAATGATGAATCAGCGACGGACCCTCATGGCAGGGGGACCGACAGGCCCCCCTAGCCACACGGACCTGCGCAGCAGCGGGGTCCACAGACCCAGCCAACAAGCAGCAACACTGGCCGCCGCTGCACCGCGCGGTTGCAAGCAGCCTAGCCGAGGCTGAACATCTGGGATCTACTGATCCCGGTCTGTTCAGCTCACAGGAGGGCGAGCAGCTGGTGCGCGAGTGTGTTGTCATAGCGCCGCTGCTCAGCGGCACCGCACTCAGGTGAGAACCGGTCCGCTCCGGCGAGAGGAGACGAGGAGGGGAACCAGGTTAGTAAGAGTTTTATTTATTTTTTTAAACTACTTACTGGCCTTGCCTGCCTATATACTGCCCCTGCCTACCTCTAAGCGGCCCTGACTGGCTATATACTGCCCCTGTCTGGCTATATACTGTCCTGCCTACCTATATACTGCCCCTGCCTGCCTCTAAGCGGCCCTGACTGGCTATATACTGCCCCTGTCTGGCTATATACTGTCCTGCCTACCTATATACTGCCCTGCCTGCCTCTAAGTGCCCCTAGCCTGGCTATATACTACCCCACTGCCTACCAATAAGTGGCCTTGCTACCCATATTATTTACCCCTGCCTACCTCTAAGTTGCCCCTGCCTGGGCTATATACTGCACCTGTCTGCCTCTAAGAGCCACTCTGATGGCTATATACTTCCCCTGTTTACATATAAGTGGCCCTGTCTGGCTATATACTGCCCCTGCCTACCTATATACTACCCCAGCCTACCTCTAAGTGGCCCTGTCTGGCTATATACTGCCCCTGCCTACCTATAAGTGGCCCTGCCTGCCTACTAACTGGCCCAGCCTGGCTAACCAAGCGGCCTGACTGCTAATTACTGACCCTGGTCCTACTCTGGCTAATTACTGGCCTACATCTAATTACTGGCCTAATGGCTCAGTTACTGGGGGCAGCACCAGCTACCTGGTAGTTACTGGGGGGAAACCCAGCTATGGCTAGTTACTGGGGGCAAGCCCCAGTACTGGCTAGTTAATGGGGGGCAGACCAGCTACCTGGCTAGTTACTGGGGGCAGCCGCAGCTACCCTGGCTAGTTACTGGTGGGCAGCCCCAGTACCTGGCTAGTTTACAGGGGTAGGCCCTGTCTACATACTTATTTTATGGAGGAAGGCCATGTTTACCTACCTAATGGGGGTATACTCCATATTTACATGCCACTTATCTGACATTTTTAATTCAATTTTTACGGTCTCTAGCATACGCTGTTTGGGGAAATTGATAGGAAAGTGCTGGAAGAGAGGGGTCTAAGATGTTTTTTGTGGGGGTAAATTTCTACAGAGAAGAGTAGTGACCAGGGAGAGAAGACACTGCATGTGTTACCGGACAGGGAGAAAGAAATGGAAGTGAAAACACATCATCAGGGAAGGACGTTCAGGGTGGTTTGGCCAGATGGAGAAGAAAAGGAGAAGGAACGACAAACTCCATCAGGAGATGACGTCTCCGGGGGAGTCCATGCTCCTCGTCAGGGGTCATTTTACTTCTGTGTTTGAGTCAGTGCGTGTAATCATGTAGATGGTTGACCTGACTTACTGGGGATGTGGTTGGTGGGGTTGTAGGTTATGCTGGTGCTTATGTAGTGTCAGTGTGGGGATTGTCCCGGATGGTAAAGCAAGTTGCACACCTGACTCTGTGATGAGGAGTTTCTCTGCACCACTGTTTCTTTCTTGCTTGTGTTTAGGGAGCTCTCACACGGAGCGGTTTTTGTGCAGAAATGTTCAGCATTAACTGCTCTGCCTTTCTGCACAAAAACGCACCAAAAATACATAAAAAATGCACCAAACATGCTCCATGTGAAAGCAGCTTTACAGTGTAGTTTATTTTAGAAAGTGGCGAGAGTGCGAGAAAGGGCATTTTGTAAGAGGATATTGTTTTGGTGGGCTGCTGGGGGCTTAGTGGACAGGGCTGAATTTTTATTTCCCAGTCGGCCCTGTCCTTATCCATCCTTTGGCTTGCAAGCGCCACACCACGTGAAATCCAACATGACTCACCTCGCCTGTGTACCATGGCCCAATGTGTGGGGATGCGAGGAATGGGGCGAACAGACCAGTAAGGAAGGGGAGTAGACAGCCCGGTCAGGAGGGGAGTAGACGGCCTGGTGAGGAAGGAGGGTAGACGGCCCAGTCAAGAGGGGAGTAGACAGCTCGGTCAGGAGGGAGGGTAGACGGCCCGGTCAGGAGGGGAGTAGACGGCCTGGTGAGGAAGGAGGGTAGACGGCCCAGTCAAGAGGGGAGTAGACGGCCCGGTCAGGAGGGAGGGTAGACGGCCCGGTCAGGAGGGGAGTAGACAGACCTAGGTAAGGAGGGGAGTAGGACGGCCACCCGGCGTCCGGAAGGGTGAGTAGGCGGCAACACGGTCAGGTGGGAGTAGACGGCCCGGTCAGGAGGGAGAGTAGGCGGCCCGGTCACGAGGGGCGTAGACGGCCCGGTCAGGAAGGGAGATCGAAGGCCCAGGTCAGAGAGGGGCAGTAGAGTAGAACGGCCCCGGTCAGGAGGGAGTAGACGGCTACGGGCGTCAGGAGGGGAGTAGACGGCCCGGTCAGGAAGGGAGTAGACGGCCCGGTCAGGAAGGGAGTAGACGGCCCGGTCAGGAAGGGAGTACACGGCGGAGCCAACCGTCAGGAGGGGCAGTAGACGGCCACCCGAGTTCAGGAGGGGAGTAGACGGCCCGGTCAGGAGGGGAGTATACGGCCCGGTCAGAGTGGGGAGTTAGACTGCTAACGGTAAGGAAGCGGTGTAGACGGCCCGGTCAGGAGGGGAGTAGACGGCCCGGTCAGTAGGAGTTACACGGCCCGGTCAGGAGAGGGAAGTAGGCGGCACCACGGTCAGGAAAGGAGGTTACACTGGCAAGAAACGGTAAGCGAGGGGCGGTGGTAGCCAACTCTTTCAGGAGGGGAGTAGGCAGCTCGGTCAGGAGGGGATACACGGCCCGGTCAGGAAGGGAGTAGACGGCCCAGTCAGGAGGGGGGTAGATGGCTCGGTCAGGAGGGGAGTAGTGGCCCGAGTCCTCAGGAGGGGGTTAGACAGCCCGGTCAGGAGGGGTACCAACGGCCACCGCGTAAGGAAGGGAGTAGACGGCCCGGTCAGGAAGGGAGTACACGGCACATTAACCCGGTCAGGAAGGGAGGGTTTATAGACGGGCATGGTCAGCCGGAGATGGGACGTACACGGCCGGTCAGGAGGACGAGGGTAGATGGAACCAGGTCAGCGAGTGGGAGTAGACGGGCATACCATCCGGGTCTAAGGAGGGGAGTTATGACGGCTACACCGGTCAGGAGGCGGGGTTAGCACGGCCACCCAGGTCAGGAGGGGGGTAGGCGGCGCGCCTGGTCAGGAGGGGGTAGGCGGCCCAACCGGTTCAGGAGGGGGTTTGCGACGGCCGGCCGGTAAGGTCGGGGAGTAGGACGGCTCCCCCGCGTAAGGAGGGGAAGTAGACGGCCAAGGTCAACAGAGAGGTAGTAAGACGGCCCGCGTTAAAGAGGGGAGTAGACGGCCCGGTCAGGAGGGGGGTAAGAAAGGCCCCGCCGGTCAGAGAAGGGGAGTCAGATGGCCGAGGTCAGGAGGGGGGTAGATGGCTCGGTCAGCAGAGAGGAGGTAGAAGGCACTTCGCGTCTGGCACGGGGAGGTAGATGAGCCCCCCGGTCAGCGAGGGGAGCTAGACGGCGCCCGGAGGTCAGACAGCAAGGGGGGAAGTAGATGGGCGTGGTTCAGGCGAGGGGGTTGATGGCTAGGTCCAGGAGGGGGAGTAGATGGCTCGGTCAGGAGGAGTTACACGGCCGGTCAGGAGGGGGGTAGACAACTCTTTCAGGAGGGGAGTAGGCAGCTCGGTCAGGAGGGGATACACGGCCTGGTCAGGAGGGCAGTAGATCGCCCGGACAGGAGCGGGGAAGAGGGCCCGGTCAGGAGGGGAGTAGATGGCCCGGTCAGGAAGGGTGTAGACGGCCCGGTCAGGAGGAGTTACACGGCACACGGTAAGAGAAGGGGGTAGGCGGCTGCGGTCTGAGACGGGGTTACGACGGCCACAGAGGTCAGGAACGGGGTAGTAGACGGCCCCAGGTCAGGGTGGGGGCATAGACGGCCACCCCCGGTACAGGGGGCTGGGAGTATAGACGGAACCCACCCCGGTTTCCAGGGGGGCAGTAACGGCAACGAGTTCCAGGAGGGGAGTAGACGGCCCGGTCAGGAGGAGTTACACGGCCCAGTCAGGAGGGGAGTAGGCGCCGGCTCCCCGGTAGAGGAGGGGAGAAGTAGACGGGACACGGTCAGCGACAAACGTGGAGGTAACACGGCCACCTCCGGTCACGGAAAGGGAGATAGACGCGGCCCACTCCAACTGGCGTCAGAGACAGGGAGTTAGTCGGCCCAGAGTCACAGGATGAGGGGAAGTACACGGCTAAAAATCCGGTCAAGGTAGAGGAAGGGTAGACCGGGCCCCCCAAAACCATCGGTCAGGAGGGGGAGTTTTTTTTTTGGGAGAAATGCTAGAAGGCAAACGGTCATGAAGGGAAGACCGTTGACGGCAACGAAAAACAATCCCCGCTCAGGGATAGAGAGTAGACGGGAGCGATCGTTCACAAGCGTCAGCAAAACGGGGGTTAGACAGCCATCTTCTGCGAAGGGGGTGATATAGAGGCACCGGTAAAGCATGATGAGGGGTTAGGCGGCACAAACCCCCCAGACGGTCAGGAGGAGTTACAGGACCCAGGGTCAGCGAGGGAACAGTAGGCGGAACCAGGGTTCAGACGAGGGGAGTAAAAGCTAGGGAACAGCTCACCGGTAGGATAAGGGAAGTAGAAGGCCCCCCGCGTCAGGCAACGGGAGTACACGGCACTACACCAAACGGTCAGGAGGGAGGTTAGAGGCCACCTGGTCAGCAAGGGGGACAGTACACGGAGCCCCGGTCATGACGGAGAGGGTAGACGGCCTCGGTCAGGAGGCGGAGTAGACGGCCCCGGTCCTGGAAAGGGTGTAGGACAGGCCACGGTCAGCACCCGAGCGGGCACAGTGACGGACCCGGTCCAGGAGAGGGCGTCGGTTAGACGGCCCAGTAAGGAGAGGGAGAGTAGACGGGCACTCCTAACCGGCACGGAGGGGGGTAGGCGGCCCGGTCAGGAGGGGGGGTAGGTGGCCCGGTCAGGAGGGGGGTAGATGGCTCGGTCAGGAGGGGAGTAGACGGCCCGGTCAGGAGGGAGAGTAGGTACGGCCTTTATCCCCAGGTCAAGAGGGCGAGTAGAATGGCCTCCGGTCAACGGGAGGGAGAGTAGACGGCCGCCCGGACTCAACCCCACGAGGGAGTAGAGCGCCGGTCAGGAAGAGGGAGTAGACGGAACCTCCGGTCAGCGAGGGGGGTAGATGGAGTGGTCCAGGAGAGTGGGTTATAGATGGCTCGTGCTCAGGAGGGGAGTAGACGGCCCGGTCAGGAGGGGAGTAGATGGCCCGGTCAAGAGGGGAGTAGCGACCCAGGTCCAGGACGGGGGATAGATGGCCAGTGTGTCAGGCGGGGGGTCGATGGCTCGGTCAGGAGGGGAGTAGACGGCCCGGTCAGGAGGAGTTACACGGCCGGTCAGGAGGGGGGTAGACAACTCTTTCAGGAGGGGAGTAGGCAGCTCGGTCAGGAGGGGATACACGGCCTGGTCAGGAGGGGAGTAGATGGCCCGGTCAGGAGGGGGGTAGATGGCTCGGTCATGCGGGGAGTAGACGGCCCGGTCAGGAGGGGAGTAGACGGCCCGGTCAGGAGGGGATACACGGCCCGGTCAGGGGGGGGGGTGGCGGGTCGGTCCCAAAGGGGGTTAGACGGGCCCCCGGGAGGAGGGGAGTAGACGGCCCCGGCAGGGGGGGAAACGGCCCGGTCAGGAAGGGAGTAGACGGCCCGGTCAGGAGGGGAGTAGACGGCCCGGTCAGGAGGGGAGTAGACGGCCCGGTCAGGAGGGGAGTAGACGGCCCGGTCAGGAGGGGAGTAGACGGCCCGGTCAGGAGGGGGTACACGGCCCGGTCAGGAGGGAGGGTAGACGGCCCGGTCAGGAGGGGAGTACACGGCCCGTAGGAGGGGTGACGGGCCCGGTCAGGAGGGCAGTAGACGGCGCGGTCAGGAGGGGGTTAGACGGCCCGGTCAGGAGGGGAGTAGACGGCCCGGTCAGGAGGGGAGTAGACGGCCCGGACAGGAGGGGGTTAGACAGCCCAGAAGGGGAGGGATAGACGGCCCGGCAGAGGGGGGGTAGGGCGGGCCCGGGAAGGGGGGGGGGTAGGCGCCCCCTCAGGAGGGGTTAGGCGGCCCGGTCAGGAGGGGTTAGGCGGCCCGGTCAGGAGGGGGGTAGGCGGCCCGGTCAGGAGGGGGGTGGCTACCCCCTTTGGCCCCCGACTGCTAATTCGCCCCTGGTCCTACCGGCTAAAATTTCTGGCCCTACATTAATTTAAATGGGCCCTACCTGGCTATTTCTGGGGGGAGCCCCACTACCTGGGTGTTACTGGGGGGAACCCCAGCTACCCCTAGTTACGGGGGCAGCCCAGCTACCTGGTGTTACTGGGGCAGACCCGCTACCTGGCTATTACTGGGGGGAGCCCCCCTACCTGCTAGTTACTGGGGGGAAACCCCCGCTCCCCGGCTATTACAGGGGTAGGCCCTTTTTACCCCTATTTTAATTGGGGGAA